>JABUOV010000231.1:0-12500 GCA_025617405.1 Perca schrenkii
AGAGAGTAGTATGTAGAGAGACAGCAGTAGAGAGTAGTATGTAGAGAGACAACAGTAGAGAGTAGTATGTAGAGAGTGAGTATGTAGAGAGACAACAGTAGAGAGTAGTATGTAGAGAGACAACAGTAGAGAGTAGTATGTAGAGACAACAGTAGAGAGTAGTATGTAGAGAGTAGTATGTAGAGAGACAGCAGTAGAGAGTAGTATGTAGAGAGACAGCAGTAGAGAGTAGTATGTAGAGAGACAACAGTAGAGAGTAGTATGTAGAGAGACAACAGTAGAGAGTAGTATGTAGAGAGACAGCAGTAGAGAGTAGTATGTAGAGAGACAGCAGTAGAGAGTAGTATGTAGAGAGACAGCAGTAGAGAGTAGTATGTAGAGAGACAGCAGTAGAGAGTAGTATGTAGAGAGACAACAGTAGAGAGTAGTATGTAGAGAGACAATAGTAGAGAGTAGTATGTAGAGAGACAACAGTAGAGAGTAGTATGTAGAGAGACAGCAGTAGAGAGTAGTATGTAGAGAGACAACAGTAGAGAGTAGTATGTAGAGAGACAGCAGCTCTTTTCAACCGTTTTCTCTCTTTTCCCAACATCTGTGGTATTGTTTAGTTTTGTAGGGTTTTGACAGCCTAGAAATCACGCTAGGGTCGTCTAGCAACTCTCTGTTGACTTGCGAGCTGGAAAAACCAAACTCTAGTCAGGCCAATCACATGGTGTATAGAGTGGGTGGGCGGGGCTTATGGCTGCTGCTGCTGCTGGTGAACAGAGGTCTTCAGGAAGACTTGGAGTTCAGCTTTTCTTTGAGACAAGAAGTCATTCTTAAAAAAGAGAGATGTGTTCAGAGTTTAAAGTTTAATCTATCAGCTAGCGTTGCTCTGATTGGTTGTAGAGCTATCCTACTGCGTGCAGAGAGAATTTGAAAGACAACTGTTGGTCCCGCCCCTCAGATTGAGCCCTGACCAATGGGGAGCTCCCAGACCCTACATCTGGATGTGGGGCTGGCTGGTCAGGCTCGGGTTTTGTCCCTTCTTGTCGACATTCCTGACACTTTCTTTCTTTAAATTTGGGCGTTCTTAATCTGCTGCAGCTGCTTCTTCAACACGTTAATCCGACAGGTAATTATTATGGGATGGAAAATGTTCTTAATAATTATTATTATTATTAACCCTTCCTGCTGGCAGGATAAGTGGTGTCACCTCACCCCACCTCAGAGAGATAACGAGGTGTTAACACGAACACACACACACACACACACACACACACACACACACACATACACATACACGCACACAGACATACACACACACACACACACACACACACACACACACACACACACACACACAACTTTAAACTGATTCTCCGACAGGTCTGATCCTGCACATGTTTACAGACTAACCAAGACATAAGAATAAAACTTCTTAGTTTCTAATGTTTGTGTGTGTGTGTGTGTATCTGCCTGTGTGTGTGTGTGTATGTGTGTGTATATTTGTGTCTGTGTGTATGTGCGTGTCTGTGTGTCTGTGTATGTGTGTGTGTCTGCCTGCGTGTCTGTGTGTGTGTTTCTGTGTGTGTATGTGTGTGTATATTTGTGTCTGTGTGTATGTGCGTGTCTGCCTGCATGTGTGTGTGTGTGTTTCTGTGTGTGTGTGTGTGTGTGTGTATATCTGTGTCTGTGTGTATGTGCGTGTCTGTGTGTCTGTGTATGTGTGTGTGTCTGCCTTCATGTGTGTGTGTGTCTGCCTGCGTGTCTGTGTGTGTATGTGTGTGTATATTTGTGTCTGTGTGTATGTGCGTGTCTGCCTGCATGTGTGTGTGTGTGTGTGTCTGCCAGCATGTGTGTGTGTGTGTGTGTGTCTGTGTGTGTGAGTCTGCCTGTGTGTGTGTGTGTGTGTGTATGTATGTGTGTGTGTGTGTGTGTGTGTGTGTGTGTGTGTGTGTGTGTGTGTGTGTGTGTGTGTGTGTGTGTGTGCATGTGTATGTGTGTATGTGTGTGTGTGTGTGTGTGTATATATCTGCGTGTGTGTGTGTGTTTGTGTGTTTGTGTGTCTGCCTGCGTGTCTGTTTGTGTCTGCTTGTGTGTCTGTGTGTGTGTGTGTGTCTGCCTGTGTGTGTGTGTGTGTGTGTGTGTCTGTGTGTGTCTGTGTGTGTGAGTCTGCCTGCGTGTCTGTGTGTGTGTGTCTGCCTGCATGTGTGTGTGTGTGTGTGTGTGTCTGTGTGTGTGAGTCTGCCTGTGTGTGTGTATGTGTGTGTATATGTGTGTGTGTGTGTGTGTGTCTGCCTGCGTGTTTGTGTGTGTCTGCCTGTGTGTGTGTGTGTGTGTGTTTGTGTGAGATGCATCAGAGTTTAAATCTCTTTGTGTATAGTGTTAAACTTCCCAGACTGCCCCTTTAGTTGCCCCCCCCCAGCTGAACGGGACAATGAGAGAAAGATCTTTTCAGGCTGCAGGAAACAGGACAAAGGTCACGGACACAGGCTGAGAGAAAGTCCTCCAACCAGACTCCATGAGAAAAACAAGCCCTTTAAGTAAGTCAAATGTATTTAAATACAGCACTTTTCACAAATAAAAAAAAATGAAAAAGTGCATAAAACATATACCTACAACGTGATGCATAGGAAAACAAAGTGCAGTTAAAATCAATTAAGCTCCGCTCCAACCAGACGTCATGAAAAAAAACGGCGATTTAAGCTCTGTTGCCTTTCATTTCATTTCCACATATTATATAATATTTGTTAATTTGACATTCATCAACAGCAAAGTCAACGAGCCACAGTTAGCTCAGCAGGTTAAGTACCATCTGTTGTTTAAAAATGGCTTACAAAAAATAAAAATAAAAAATACAATAAAATAACAGCGCGTAAAAGCAACATACACAGCTTCAACCAGACTTCATGAGAAAAACAGGCGATTTAAGCAGCTGAGACAAACAGAAGCTGCAGAATGTGTGTGTGAGACAGAGAGAGTGTATGTGTGTGTGTGGGGGGGGGTCTGTGTGTGCGTATGTCTGTGTGTGTGTGTGTGTGTGTGTCTCTCTGTGTGTGTGTGTGTGTGTGTGTGTCTCACCCATGTTGTCCTGATGAGAGGCTGCAGGTTTTCTGGACTCTGTTAACTCAGCTGTGAATGAACTGGGACAAGGGCAGAGTTGAACTGCTTTCCTATCAGAGCAAACAGCCAATCAGAGAAGGAGGGGGCGGGGCTTACACACTGCCCATACAGCCTGCATGTTAACCCTCCAGAGCCCAGAGAGAACCAGGACCACCATGGACCCCTAGGACAGACTTTAGACATTTTTTCTCACTTATTTTCAAGTTCTCTCAATGTTTCCACGTTTGTGTCTGTATTTGACTTCTGACCGCTACTACAAACATCCCAGTGTGTCTTGAACCCCCCTTTTTATTTCTCTGTGGGGGGGTGGACCCGTAACCTACACAGCTTATAAGAAAGCAACAGAAATGTTGAAAAAGTGACTAAAATGTCCACACACAAAAAAAAGCTAAAAACGTGAAATAATTATTGAAAATAAATGACAATAATGTAGAAAAAACATACAAAAGAAACTGAGCAAAAGTTTCTAAAATCCTGTCTAAAGCGTGTTCTGGTAAGTGAAGCCAATGCTGAAGTAAAAAAGCATCAAAAACCTCGTAAAAACCTGAAAATAACAACATAAATGACAAAAAATCCCATCCAAAGACTTAAAGGGCAACTATTAAAAAGCATTTTCAGGATAATACTTGTATTTAGAGTTTGTACTAGAACATGTTTACATGCTTTAATGTTTATTTTTCTCATACAGCCCATCTGTGTCTGACAACATTATGAAAGGATCCCTACACAGATAGACCTTTAAAACCTCTTTGAGACCTTTCTGTTTAACCGTCGCTAGCGCTAAACCCACCAGACTCCATGTAAATAATCAGGACTTTTAGCGTGCATAGAGCCAGCATATCTCCACCAGACTCCATGTAAATAATCAGGACTTTTAGCGTGTATAGAGCCAGCATATCTCCACCAGACTCCATGTAAATAATCAGGACTTTTAGCGTGTATAGAGCCAGCATATCTCCACCAGACTCCATGTAAATAATCAGGACTTTTAGCGTGCATAGAGCCAGCATATCTCCACCAGACTCCATGCAAATAATCAGGACTTTTAGCGTGTATAGAGCCAGCATATCTCCACCAGACTCCATGTAAATAATCAGGACTTTTAGCGTGTATAGAGCCAGCATATCTCCACCAGACTCCATGTAAATAATCAGGACTTTTAGCGTGTATAGAGCCAGCATATCTCCACCAGACTCCATGTAAATAATCAGGACTTTTAGCGTGTATAGAGCCAGCATATCTCCACCAGACTCCATGTAAATAATCAGGACTTTTAGCGTGTATAGAGCCAGCATATCTCCACCAGACTCCATGTAAATAATCAGGACTTTTAGCGTGCATAGAGCCAGCATATCTCCACCAGACTCCATGCAAATAATCAGGACTTTTAGCGTGTATAGAGCCAGCATATCTCCACCAGACTCCATGTAAATAATCAGGACTTTTAGTGTGTATAGAGCCAGCATATCTCCACCAGACTCCATGTAAATAATCAGGACTTTTAGTGTGTATAGAGCCAGCATATCTCCACCAGACTCCATGTAAATAATCAGGACTTTTAGCGTGTATAGAGCCAGCATATCTCCACCAGACTCCATGTGACATTGAGACATTACCAGAGCTCGGTTCTGGTTTAATACTGGACCAGTTTCAAAGATTGTTGTTCACATCAGACACACAAAAATTCAAGTCTACTATGATTGGCTAGATTGGCAGGAAGTGAACTGAGTGTCCCAGTTTGACCCGACAGGCAGAGATGTGATGATTATTAATAATTAATCTTTAGAGGAATCTGTCACGCTGTGTGTTCCTGCAGAACCGGTTTCATCTGACACACACTCACACACACACCCTCATACACACACACACACGCACACACACACACACGCACGCACGCACACGCACGCACACACACACGCACACGCACACACACACACACACACAGACTGTTTGTCTCTGTAGGACACAGGGGGGGTGGGGGGGTGGTTTGAGGTAAAAATGTCGATAAAAGTGTTGAAAAAAGCTGTCAACAAATATAAACTTATAAGAAATATATTGTGGTAAATACAAACAGGAGAACCAATCAGAAGTGTCAGAAAACACATCAAACTAAAAGATATGAACATGAAAAACATACAACATATAGCTGAACGTTTTACAGCAAATATTAGAGGTTACCCCCCCAATGTAGTGTGTGTCTCTCTGTGTCTCTCTGTGTGTCTCTGTGTGTCTCTGTGTGTGTGTCTCTCTGTGTGTGTCTCTGTGTGTGTGTGTGTGTGTGTCTGTGTGTGTCTCTGTGTGTCTCTGTGTGTGTCTCTGTGTGTGTGTCTCTGTGTGTGTCTGTGTGTCGTGTCTCTCTCTCTGTGTGTCTCTGTGTGTCTCTGTGTGTGTGTGTGTGTCTCTGTGTGTGTCTCTGTGTGTCTCTGTGTGTGTCTCTCTCTGTGTGTGTCTCTGTGTGTGTCTCTGTGTGTCTCTGTGTGTCTCTCTCTGTGTGTGTCTCTGTGTGTCTCTCTGTGTGTGTCTCTGTGTGTGTCTCTCTCTGTGTGTGTCTCTGTGTCTCTCTCTCTGTGTGTGTCTCTGTGTGTCTCTGTGTGTCTCTGTGTGTGTCTCTGTGTGTGCTCTCTCTGTGTGTCTCTGTGTGTCTCTCTCTGTGTGTGTCTCTGTGTGTCTCTGTGTGTCTCTCTGTGTCTCTCTGTGTGTGTCTCTGTGTGTCTCTGTGTGTCTCTCTGTGTGTCTCTCTGTGTGTGTCTCTGTGTGTCTCTGTGTGTCTCTCTGTGTGTCTCTCTGTGTGTCTCTGTGTGTGTCTCTGTGTGTGTCTCTGTGTGTGTCTCTGTGTGTCTCTCTGTGTGTGTCTCTGTGTGTCTCTGTGTGTGTCTCTGTGTGTCTCTCTGTGTGTGTCTCTGTGTGTCTCTCTGTGTGTGTCTCTGTGTGTCTCTGTGTGTGTCTCTGTGTGTGTCTCTGTGTGTGTCTCTCTGTGTGTCTCTCTGTGTGTCTCTCTGTGTGTCTCTGTGTGTGTCTCTGTGTGTCTCTGTGTGTGTCTCTGTGTGTCTCTCTGTGTGTCTCTGTGTGTGTCTCTGTGTGTCTCTGTGTGTGTCTCTGTGTGTCTCTGTGTGTGTCTCTGTGTGTGTCTCTGTGTGTCTCTCTGTGTGTCTCTCTGTGTGTGTCTCTGTGTGTCTCTGTGTGTCTCTGTGTGTCTCTGTGTGTCTCTGTGTGTGTCTCTCTGTGTGTCTCTGTGTGTCTCTCTGTGTGTCTCTGTGTGTCTCTGTGTGTGTCTCTGTGTGTCTCTCTCTGTGTGTCTCTGTGTGTGTCTCTCTGTGTGTCTCTGTGTGTCTCTGTGTGTCTCTCTGTGTGTGTCTCTCTGTGTGTCTCTGTGTGTGTCTCTGTGTGTCTCTCTGTGTGTCTCTGTGTGTCTCTCTGTGTGTCTCTGTGTGTGTCTCTGTGTGTGTCTCTCTGTGTGTGTCTCTGTGTGTGTCTCTGTGTGTCTCTCTCTGTGTGTCTCTCTGTGTGTCTCTGTGTGTCTCTCTGTGTGTCTCTGTGTGTCTCTCTCTGTGTGTGTCTCTGTGTGTCTCTCTGTGTGTGTCTCTGTGTGTCTCTCTCTGTGTGTCTCTGTGTGTCTCTGTGTGTCTCTGTGTGTGTCTCTGTGTGTCTCTCTGTGTGTGTCTCTGTGTGTGTCTCTGTGTGTGTCTCTGTGTGTGTCTCTGTGTGTGTCTCTGTGTGTCTCTGTGTGTGTCTCTCTGTGTGTCTCTGTGTGTGTCTCTGTGTGTGTCTCTGTGTGTGTCTCTGTGTGTCTCTGTGTGTGTCTCTCTGTGTGTCTCTGTGTGTCTCTCTGTGTGTGTCTCTGTGTGTGTCTCTGTGTGTGTGTCTCTGTGTGTCTCTCTGTGTGTCTCTGTGTGTGTCTCTGTGTGTGTCTCTGTGTGTCTCTGTGTGTCTCTGTGTGTCTCTGTGTGTGTCTCTGTGTGTGTCTCTGTGTGTGTGTCTCTGTGTGTCTCTGTGTGTGTCTCTGTGTGTCTCTCTGTGTGTGTCTCTGTGTGTGTCTCTGTGTGTCTCTGTGTGTGTCTCTGTGTGTCTCTGTGTGTCTCTCTGTGTGTGTCTCTGTGTGTCTCTCTGTGTGTGTCTCTGTGTGTCTCTCTGTGTGTCTCTGTGTGTCTCTGTGTGTGTCTCTGTGTGTCTCTCTGTGTGTCTCTCTGTGTGTCTCTGTGTGTCTCTCTCTGTGTGTCTCTGTGTCTCTGTGTGTGTCTGTGTGTGTCTCTGTGTGTCTCTCTGTGTGTGTCTCTGTGTGTCTCTCTGTGTGTCTCTGTGTGTCTCTCTCTGTGTGTGTCTCTGTGTGTCTCTCTCTGTGTGTCTCTGTGTGTCTCTGTGTGTCTCTGTGTGTGTCTCTGTGTGTCTCTCTCTGTGTGTGTCTCTGTGTGTGTCTCTGTGTGTGTCTCTGTGTGTGTCTCTGTGTGTCTCTCTGTGTGTCTCTGTGTGTGTCTCTGTGTGTCTCTCTCTGTGTGTCTCTGTGTGTCTCTCTCTGTGTGTGTCTCTGTGTGTCTCTGTGTGTGTCTCTCTGTGTGTGTCTCTGTGTGTCTCTCTCTGTGTGTCTCTGTGTGTCTCTGTGTGTGTCTCTGTGTGTGTGTGTCTCTCTCTGTGTGTGTCTCTGTGTGTGTCTCTGTGTGTCTCTGTGTGTGTCTCTCTGTGTGTCTCTCTGTGTGTCTCTGTGTGTGTCTCTGTGTGTGTGTCTCTCTGTGTGTCTCTGTGTGTCTCTGTGTGTCTCTGTGTGTCTCTCTGTGTGTCTCTGTGTGTGTCTCTGTGTGTGTCTCTCTGTGTGTCTCTGTGTGTCTCTCTGTGTGTCTCTCTGTGTGTGTCTCTGTGTGTCTCTGTGTGTGTCTCTCTGTGTGTGTCTCTGTGTGTGTCTCTCTGTGTGTGTCTCTGTGTGTCTCTCTGTGTGTGTCTCTGTGTGTCTCTCTGTGTGTGTGTCTCTGTGTGTCTCTGTGTGTGTCTCTGTGTGTGTCTCTGTGTGTGTCTCTCTGTGTGTGTCTCTGTGTGTGTCTCTGTGTGTCTCTCTGTGTGTGTCTCTCTGTGTGTCTCTCTGTGTGTGTCTCTGTGTGTCTCTGTGTGTCTCTGTGTGTCTCTCTGTGTGTCTCTCTGTGTGTCTCTCTGTGTGTCTCTCTGTGTGTGTCTCTGTGTGTGTCTCTGTGTGTCTCTCTGTGTGTGTCTCTGTGTGTCTCTCTGTGTGTGTCTCTGTGTGTCTCTCTGTGTGTCTCTGTGTGTCTCTGTGTGTCTCTCTCTGTGTGTCTCTGTGTGTGTCTCTGTGTGTCTCTGTGTGTCTCTGTGTGTGTCTCTGTGTGTGTCTCTGTGTGTCTCTGTGTGTGTCTCTCTGTGTGTCTCTGTGTGTGTCTCTGTGTGTCTCTGTGTGTCTCTCTCTGTGTGTCTCTGTGTGTCTCTCTCTGTGTGTGTCTCTGTGTGTCTCTGTGTGTGTCTCTGTGTGTCTCTCTGTGTGTGTCTCTGTGTGTGTCTCTGTGTGTCTCTGTGTGTCTCTGTGTGTCTCTCTGTGTGTGTCTCTGTGTGTGTCTCTGTGTGTGTCTCTGTGTGTGTCTCTCTGTGTGTCTCTGTGTGTCTCTCTGTGTGTCTCTGTGTGTCTCTCTGTGTGTGTCTCTGTGTGTGTCTCTGTGTGTGTCTCTGTGTGTGTCTCTGTGTGTGTCTCTGTGTGTCTCTCTGTGTGTGTCTCTGTGTGTCTCTCTGTGTGTGTCTCTGTGTGTCTCTCTGTGTGTGTCTCTGTGTGTGTCTCTCTGTGTGTCTCTCTGTGTGTCTCTGTGTGTGTCTCTCTGTGTGTGTCTCTGTGTGTCTCTCTGTGTGTGTCTCTGTGTGTCTCTCTGTGTGTGTCTCTGTGTCTCTGTGTGTGTCTCTGTGTGTGTCTCTGTGTGTGTCTCTGTGTGTCTCTGTGTGTCTCTGTGTGTGTCTCTCTGTGTGTGTCTCTGTGTGTCTCTCTGTGTGTCTCTGTGTGTCTCTCTGTGTGTGTCTCTGTGTGTGTCTCTGTGTGTGTCTCTGTGTGTCTCTCTGTGTGTGTCTCTGTGTGTCTGTGTCTCTCTGTGTGTGTCTCTGTGTGTCTCTCTGTGTGTGTCTCTGTGTGTGTCTCTGTGTGTCTCTCTGTGTGTGTCTCTGTGTGTCTCTGTGTGTGTCTCTCTGTGTGTCTCTGTGTGTCTCTCTCTGTGTGTCTCTGTGTGTCTCTCTGTGTGTGTCTCTGTGTGTGTCTCTGTGTGTGTCTCTGTGTGTCTCTCTGTGTGTCTCTGTGTGTCTCTCTGTGTGTGTCTCTGTGTGTCTCTCTGTGTGTGTCTCTGTGTGTCTCTGTGTGTCTCTGTGTGTGTCTCTGTGTGTGTCTCTCTGTGTGTCTCTGTGTGTGTCTCTGTGTGTGTCTCTCTGTGTGTGTCTCTGTGTGTCTCTGTGTGTGTCTCTGTGTGTCTCTCTGTGTGTCTCTGTGTGTGTCTCTCTGTGTGTGTCTCTGTGTGTCTCTCTGTGTGTCTCTCTGTGTGTGTCTCTGTGTGTCTCTCTGTGTGTGTCTCTGTGTGTCTCTCTCTGTGTGTGTCTCTGTGTGTCTCTCTCTGTGTGTCTCTCTGTGTGTCTCTGTGTGTCTCTCTGTGTGTGTCTCTGTGTGTCTCTCTGTGTGTGTCTCTGTGTGTGTCTCTCTGTGTGTCTCTCTGTGTGTCTCTGTGTGTGTCTCTGTGTGTCTCTCTGTGTGTCTCTGTGTGTCTCTCTGTGTGTCTCTGTGTGTGTCTCTGTGTGTGTCTCTGTGTGTCTCTCTCTGTGTGTCTCTGTGTGTGTCTCTGTGTGTGTCTCTGTGTGTCTCTCTGTGTGTGTCTCTGTGTGTCTCTCTGTGTGTCTCTGTGTGTCTCTCTGTGTGTGTCTCTGTGTGTCTCTGTGTGTCTCTGTGTGTGTCTCTGTGTGTCTCTCTGTGTGTCTCTCTGTGTGTGTCTCTGTGTGTCTCTCTGTGTGTGTCTCTGTGTGTCTCTCTGTGTGTCTCTGTGTGTCTCTCTCTGTGTGTCTCTGTGTGTGTCTCTCTGTGTGTCTCTGTGTGTGTCTCTCTGTGTGTCTCTGTGTGTCTCTCTCTGTGTGTCTCTGTGTGTGTCTCTCTGTGTGTGTCTCTGTGTGTCTCTCTGTGTGTGTCTCTGTGTGTCTCTGTGTGTGTCTCTGTGTGTCTCTCTGTGTGTCTCTGTGTGTGTCTCTCTGTGTGTGTCTCTGTGTGTCTCTCTGTGTGTGTCTCTCTGTGTGTCTCTGTGTGTGCTCTCTCTGTGTGTCTCTGTGTGTCTCTGTGTGTCTCTCTGTGTGTGTCTCTCTGTGTGTCTCTCTCTGTGTGTCTCTGTGTGTGTCTCTGTGTGTCTCTCTGTGTGTGTCTCTGTGTGTCTCTGTGTGTCTCTGTGTGTGTCTCTGTGTGTGTCTCTGTGTGTGTCTCTCTGTGTGTGTCTCTGTGTGTCTCTCTGTGTGTCTCTCTGTGTGTCTCTCTGTGTGTCTCTGTGTGTGTCTCTCTGTGTGTGTCTCTGTGTGTCTCTCTGTGTGTCTCTCTGTGTGTGTCTCTCTGTGTGTCTCTGTGTGTGTCTCTCTGTGTGTGTCTCTGTGTGTGTCTCTCTGTGTGTGTCTCTGTGTGTGTCTCTCTGTGTGTGTCTCTGTGTGTCTCTCTGTGTGTGTCTCTCTGTGTGTCTCTCTGTGTGTCTCTCTGTGTGTGTCTCTGTGTGTCTCTCTCTGTGTGTGTCTCTGTGTGTGTCTCTCTGTGTGTGTCTCTGTGTGTCTCTCTGTGTGTCTCTGTGTGTCTCTCTGTGTGTCTCTGTGTGTGTCTCTGTGTGTCTCTCTCTGTGTGTCTCTGTGTGTGTCTCTGTGTGTCTCTGTGTGTGTCTCTGTGTGTGTCTCTCTGTGTGTCTCTGTGTGTGTCTCTGTGTGTGTCTCTGTGTGTCTCTCTGTGTGTGTCTCTGTGTGTCTCTCTGTGTGTCTCTGTGTGTCTCTCTGTGTGTCTCTGTGTGTGTCTCTCTGTGTGTGTGTCTCTGTGTGTCTCTCTGTGTGTCTCTGTGTGTCTCTCTGTGTGTCTCTGTGTGTGTCTCTCTGTGTGTGTCTCTGTGTGTCTCTCTGTGTGTGTCTCTGTGTGTCTCTCTGTGTGTCTCTGTGTGTCTCTCTGTGTGTCTCTGTGTGTGTCTCTCTGTGTGTGTCTCTCTGTGTGTCTCTCTGTGTGTCTCTCTGTGTGTCTCTCTCTGTGTGTCTCTGTGTGTGTCTCTGTGTGTCTCTCTGTGTGTCTCTCTGTGTGTCTCTGTGTGTGTCTCTGTGTGTGTCTCTGTGTGTGTCTCTGTGTGTGTCTCTCTCTGTGTCTCTGTGTGTGTCTCTCTGTGTGTGTCTCTGTGTGTCTCTCTGTGTGTGTCTCTGTGTGTCTCTCTGTGTGTCTCTGTGTGTCTCTCTGTGTGTCTCTGTGTGTGTCTCTCTGTGTGTGTGTCTCTGTGTGTCTCTCTGTGTGTCTCTGTGTGTCTCTGTGTGTCTCTGTGTGTGTCTCTCTGTGTGTGTCTCTCTCTGTGTGTCTCTGTGTGTGTCTCTCTGTGTGTGTCTCTGTGTGTGTCTCTGTGTGTCTCTCTGTGTGTCTCTGTGTGTCTCTCTGTGTGTCTCTGTGTGTGTCTCTCTGTGTGTGTCTCTGTGTGTCTCTCTGTGTGTCTCTCTGTGTGTCTCTCTGTGTGTCTCTGTGTGTGTCTCTGTGTGTCTCTCTGTGTGTCTCTGTGTGTGTCTCTGTGTGTCTCTGTGTGTGTCTCTGTGTGTCTCTCTGTGTCTCTGTGTGTGTCTCTGTGTGTGTCTCTGTGTGTCTCTCTGTGTGTGTCTCTGTGTGTCTCTGTGTCTCTGTGTGTGTCTCTCTGTGTGTCTCTGTGTGTGTCTCTGTGTGTCTCTGTGTGTCTCTCTGTGTGTCTCTGTGTGTGTCTCTGTGTGTCTCTCTGTGTGTCTCTGTGTGTCTCTGTGTGTGTCTCTGTGTGTCTCTGTGTCTCTGTGTGTGTCTCTGTGTGTGTCTCTGTGTGTGTCTCTGTGTGTCTCTGTGTGTGTCTCTGTGTGTCTCTGTGTGTGTCTCTCTGTGTGTGTCTCTGTGTGTCTCTCTCTGTGTCTCTGTGTGTCTCTGTGTGTGTCTCTGTGTGTCTCTGTGTGTCTCTGTGTGTCTCTCTCTGTGTGTCTCTCTCTGTGTGTGTCTCTGTGTGTCTCTGTGTGTGTCTCTGTGTGTCTCTGTGTGTCTCTCTGTGTGTCTCTGTGTGTGTCTCTCTGTGTGTGTCTCTGTGTGTGTCTCTGTGTGTCTCTCTGTGTGTGTCTCTGTGTGTCTCTGTGTGTGTCTCTGTGTGTCTCTCTGTGTGTCTCTGTGTGTGTCTCTGTGTGTCTCTGTGTGTCTCTGTGTGTCTCTGTGTGTGTCT
>JABUOV010000231.1:17500-32500 GCA_025617405.1 Perca schrenkii
TAGCCACCCTTTGCTCTTTTATTTAGAGATGGTCGGCTCCCATACAGCCTAAAACGCTGGTATCGGTATCAGGAAGTACTGGAGTTAATGCACCGATCCGATACCACGTAATAAAGCCCTGAAGAAAATCTACGTTAAAGTAGTTTATTTATGTTCTTTTTCAGTTATAACTGACTGTCAAACTGGAGAATAAAAGAAAGTTCTGGTGCGTTCATTGTTTGAGTTTGTTCATGTTTCACAAAGAGTTTAACCTGAGCCAGACAACAAAGATAGAAATCATATCACATCCATACAGGGAAACATAGTCAAATATATGACACACTGGTATCAGATCGGTACTCTGTATCGGTCGATACGCAAGTTCAGGTATCGGAAAGCAAAAAATGGTATCGGACCATCTCTATTTTTATTAATAAGGGAAATAATTCCACTAATGAACCCTGACAAAGCACACCTGTGAAGGTAAAACCATTTCAGGTGACTACCTCATGAAGCTCATTGAGAGAACACCAAGGGTTTGCAGAGTTATCAAAAAAAGCAAAGGGTGGCTACTTTGAAGAATCTAAAATATAAGACATGTTTTCACTTATTTCACACTTTTTTGTTAAGTACATAATTCCATATGTGTTCATTCATAGTTTTGATGCCTTCAGTGAGAATCTACAATGTAAATAGTCATGAAAATAAAAAGGAAACGCATTGAATGAGAAGGTGTGTCCAAACTTTATGGCCTGTACTGTATCTGTTCATGTAACACACAGCAGCCGAGAGAGAGAGAGAGAGAAAACATGGGTGGAAAAGCAACGAAAGTGTCGAGAGGGTCTAGAGGTCCTCTTCGTCTTCGTCTCCCTCGTTCCTGCTCTTCACCGTTATCTTCCACTCGTCTCCCACCTCCTCTCCGATCACTATCCTCGTCTCCCGTCTCTCCTTGCTCCCTTCCCTCTTCTCCTCCTCCGTCTCCTTTCCTTCCTCCTCGCTGTCTTCCTCCAGCGTCTTGGCGTCCTCTCTCGCCTCCTTCTCGTCTCCCAGACCTTCGTCCGTTTCCTCCGTCTCCGGCCGAGCTTCCTCCTCCTTTGTCTCCTCCCTTTCCTCCTCTGTCTCCTTGCTGTCTTTGATTGCGTCCTTTCCTTCTTTTGTTGTTCTCGTCTCCTCCCTTTCCTCCTCTGTCTCCTTGCTGTCTTTGATTGCGTCCTTTCCTTCTTTTGTTGTTCTCGTCTCCTCCCTTTCCTCCTCTGTCTCCTTGCTGTCTTTGATTGCGTCCTTTCCTTCTTTTGTTGTTCTCGTCTCCTCCCTTTCCTCCTCTGTCTCCTTGCTGTCTTTGATTGCGTCCTTTCCTTCTTTTGTTGTTCTCGTCTCCTCCCTTTCCTCCTCTGTCTCCTTGCTGTCTTTGATTGCGTCCCTTTCCTTCTTTTGTTGTTCTCGTCTCCTCCCTTTCCTCCTCTGTCTCCTTGCTGTCTTTGATTGCGTCCTTTCCTTCTTTTGTTGTTCTCGTCTCCTCCCTTTCCTCCTCTGTCTCCTTGTTGTCTTCCACACTTTGGATTGTGTCCTTTCCCTCTCCTGCTGTTGTCGTTTCCTAATAGAATAGAATAGAATAGGTCTTTATTGTAATTGTCACAGGTACAATGACATTTGAAGTGCTCTCTACTAGGGTTGGGTACCCATGTCCCACAATAGAGCTCATAATAGAGCCGGTCAGCGGTGCTGCTAACAGGTCTCCCATTAGTCTTTAGATGTGTATTTGTACATTATAGGGCTGCTCGATTATGAGAAAACAATCTAATCACGATTATTGCGGTCAATATTGAAATCACGATAATTTAACACGATTACTTGTCGACTTCTGGAAAGATGTTGCAGTTATTGAACTTAAAAAAACTGGAAAAAGTTAAATGAATCAACAGTAAAAAAACTGAACTTTGCCGTAATACTTTTCCTGTTTAAACTTAATTTTTTCATTCACAACACAAGAGAGAAAATAAGAGTTTACTTGTAAAACGTAATGAGCTAAATAATTGTTTTTCTCAATTATTCTGTTTTTGTGATCATTGGGAGCCAAAATCATAATCACGATTACATTTCAATTAATTGCACAGCCCTAGTACACTTCCGCCCTTATATACTACATCGCTACGGCGATAATTCACACATAATGTAGGTCAAGGGATGACAAACAGTGCTGAAAAACACGCTAAAAAGTGATTATGCGTCTTGATAACACACCAAAACAGTATATGGACTGGCGTGTCATACATTCGCCACTAGGGATGGGCATCGTTTGGATTTTAACGATTCTGATTCCAATTCTTATCGGTTCTTGATTCTGATTCTTTGAGGGTGGAGTTGAAACGGGTTAGATGCTTATTTCACAAATAAGAGGAACGTTTTATTTTGATTCGTAGGTGGGTTGCAGTTTCAAAGCTTTTACAACGCAAAATAAAGCCACACTAGAGCTCCGCTTACTGTGCTGCACGGCTGCAACGCAACAAGCTCCTGGCTGCTACGGAAACCAAAACTTGCGCATATTAAACTTGGAACCCATGATCAGATTTGAAACCAAATCCTCCAAACGATTCCAATAATCCTATTTGCCACTTTATGACATCAGTCTGCCCACCCAGTCATTGCATAAAAACATAGTCCTTCCAGAATAATGCAGTTTTTTGGTGATTGTTGCGGAGCAATAATCCTTGATTTCTTAAAAAATGCTGATGGAATATGCGGGATATTTATGCAATTTTATGCGATGAAATTGCGGGAACTTGCAATAACTGGTTTGATGAAAAAGAGAAAAAACAGTGATCCCCGCCCCCAACACGCTGCTTTTCGATGACGTTCAAGTCGCGTAATAACAACAGGGGCTACACAGCTACTCTTGTGTGAAGTAAACGCAACATTTTTCAACTTTCTGCTAAGATATATTATAGGGTATATTATAGCGTAGTATCGCGATATTTTTTGTGGCAATACTGTATCGATACACAGACGGCAAGTATGGATCTTTTATTTTATATGTGTTGGTCAGTTTGTCTGCTTGACAATCTGATTTTGCAGCAATACAATTGAAGTGAGATGAACAGACCGAGAAATGTGTCTTTTTAGATAAAACAGATGTTGACAACATTGTCATTTCGCGACATCATTTGAAATTGGGAAAAATCTCAAGTTGGAAAAAAGGTAATACATATACATATATCGCAGAATATTGCAATATGTTTAAAATCGCAATAATATGGTATCGTGACATAAGTATCGAGATGATATGGTATCGGGATGATATGGTATCGTGACATAAGTATCGTGATGATATGGTATCGTGACATAAGTATCGGGATGATATGGTATCGTGACATAAGTATCGGGATGATATGGTATCGGGATGATATGGTATCGGGATGATATGGTATCGTGACATAAGTATCGAGATGATATGGTATCGTGACATAAGTATCGAGATGATATGGTATCGTGACATAAGTATCGGGATGATATGGTATCGTGACATAAGTATCGAGATGATATGGTATCGTGACATAAGTATCAGGGATGATATGGTATCGTGACATAAGTATCAGGGATGATATGGTATCGTGACATAAGTATCGAGATGATATGGTATCGTGACATAAGTATCAGGATGATATGGTATCGTGACATAAGTATCAGGATGATATGGTATCGTGACATAAGTATCAGGATGATATGGTACCGTGACATAAGTATTGTGATGATATGGTATCGTGACATAAGTATCAGGATGATATGGTATCGTGGCATAAGTATCGGGATGATATGGTATCGTGACATAAGTATCGTGATGATATGGTATTGTGACATAAGTATCGGGATGATATGGTATCGTGACATAAGTATCGGGATGATATGGTATCGGGACATAAGTATCGGGATGGTATGGTATCGGGATGATATGGTATCGTGACATAAGTATCGTGATGATATGGTATCGTGACATAAGTATCGTGATGATATGTATCGGGACATAAGTATCGGGATGATATGGTATCGTGAGATAAGTATCGTGATGATATGGTATTGTGACATAAGTATCGGGATGATATCGTATCGTGACATAAGTATCGGGATGATATGGTATCGTGACATAAGTATCGGGATGATATGGTATCATAAGTATCGGGATAAGTATCGGGATGATATGGTATCGTGACATAAGTATCGGGATGATATGGTATCGTAAGTATCGGGATGATATGGTATCGGGATGATATGGTATCGTAAGTATCGGGATAAGTATCGGGATGATATGGTATCGTGATGTAAGTATTGGGATGATATGGTATCGTGACATAAGTATCGGGATGATATGGTATCGTGACATAAGTATCGGGATGATATGGTATCGTGACATAAGTATCGGGATGATATGGTATCGGAATGATATGGTATCGTGACATAAGTATCAGGATGATATGGTATCGTGACATAAGTATCGTGATGATATGGTATCGTGACATAAGTATCGGGATGATATGGTATCGTGAGGCCTCTGGTGATTCCCACCCCTACTATATTATGGGACTTTTTTGCAACGAAAATGTGGGGATTATGAAATCATGCAAGCCTCAGAATATTTTGCGTGGAAATCGTCAATTTATGCGCCGAAAGTGCGGCGTATTTGAAAAAAAATGCTGAAAACAGTCTGAACATCTACAGACATTAGGGCTGTGCAATTAATCGAAATGTAATCGTGATTATGATTTTGGCTCCCAATGATCACAAAAACAGAATAATTGAGAAACAATTAATTTAGCTCATTACATGTTGCAAGTAAACTCTTATTTTATCTTGTGTTCTGAATGAAAAAATAAAGTTTCAATAGGTAAAGTATTAAGGCAAATTTCACAGTTATGTGTTGTTGTTTTTTCACTGTTGATGTATTTAACTTTTTCCAACGTTTTTTTAAGTTCAATAATTGCAACATCTTTCCAGAAGTCAACGAGTAATCGTGTTAAATTATCGTGATTTCAATATTGACCAGAATAATCGTGATTATATTTTTTTCCATAATCGAGCAGCCCTAACAGACATGCATACTTTCTCCGATCTATTCCACACATCAGCTTCCCTACCTCCTCCTCCTCAGTCTCCTCGCTGTCTTTTATTGTGTCCGGCCGAGCCTCCTCCGTTGTTTCCTTCCCTTCCTCTTCCATCTCCTTCTCTCCTCCTTCCTCTTTTGTCTCCTCCTCTCCTCCTTCCTCTTTCGTCTCCTCTTCCATTTCCTTCTCTTCTTCCTCCTCCTCCTCTGTCTCCTCTTCGTCTTCCAGCTCCAGGAGTTCTGGAGACTCTGCGCTATAAGCATCGGCGCCGAGCAGCGTCTCCGTCAGAGTCTTGATGAGATCCGACTGGATCTCTGCTGCTGCTTTTTCTTTTTCTTCTTCTTCTTTGCTCGTCTCCTCCTCCTCCTCTCCCTCTCCCTCCCGCCTCGGCAGAACCCCCGTGAGACTGAACGAGGTCTTCCAGACCTGCGGCAGCGTCTCCAGACGCGTCAGCGCCTCCACGGTCCAATCCACGAGCAGCCGAGCCACGTTAGCCTGCAGCCGCGGCGCCGAGGTCTCGTCCAGCTCTGGCGGGTTGTTGCCGGGGGCGACCAGCGCGGCCCAGCGAGCCAGCAGGAGGCGCTGCAGGACGGGCTTCACGCTCATCTCCAGCGGCTGCAGGCGGCAGGAGCAGCCGGCCGGGATCACAGCCGGCAGCGTCCCCGCGGCGCTGAGAGACGCCAGGAACGGGTCGCCCAGGTGATCCCGGTGGCGGTCCAGCACCAGCAGAGTCTTCTGCAGAGACACACACAGAGACACACAGAGAGACACACAGAGAGACACACAGAGAGACACACAGAGAGACACACACAGAGAGACACACACAGAGACACACACAGAGACACACACAGAGACACACACAGAGAGACACACAGAGAGACACACAGAGAGACACACAGAGACACACACAGAGACACACAGAGACACACACAGAGAGACACACAGAGACACACACAGAGACACACACAGAGAGACACACAGAGACACACACAGAGACACACACAGAGACACACAGAGACACACACAGAGACACACACAGAGACACACAGAGACACACACAGAGAGACACACAGAGACACACACAGAGAGACACACAGAGACACACAGAGAGACACACAGAGACACACAGAGACACACACAGAGACACACACAGAGACACACAGAGACACACACAGAGACACACACAGAGACACACAGAGACACACACACAGAGACACACAGAGACACACACAGACACGCACACACACAGAGACACACACAGAGAGACACACAGAGACACACAGAGACACACACAGAGAGACACACAGAAACACACACAGACACACACAGACACACACACACAGAGACACACACACAGAGACACACAGAGACACTTATTAATATTATTACCAGTTATGAGAACCAGTCTGAATGTGCATGGAGAGATGTCTCTCTCCTCTACCTGTCTCTCTCGCTCTCTCCTCTACCTGTCTTGCTCTACCTGTCTCTCCTCTACCTGTCTCTACCTGTCTCTCTACTCTACCTGTCTCTCTCCCTCCTCTACCTGTCTCTCTCTCTCTCCTCTACCTGTCTCTCCACCTGTCTCTCTCTCTCCTCTACCTGTTTCTCTCTCTCTCCTCTACCTGTCTCTCTCTCTCTCCTCTACCTGTCTCTCTCTCTCTCCTCTACCTGTCTCTCTCTCTCCTCTACCTCTCTCTCCACCTGTCTCTCTCTCTCTCTACCTCTCTCTCTCTACCTGTCTCTCTCTCTCCTCTACCTGTCTCTACCTGTCTCTCTCTCTCTACCTGTCTCTCTCTCCTCTACCTGTCTCTCTCTCTCCTCCACCTCTCTCTCTCTACCTGTCTCTCTCTCTCCTCTACCTGTCTCTCTCTCTACCTGTCTCTCTCTCCTACCTTCTGGCCCCGAGCAGCAGCAGCAGCAGTGTTGACGTGTCTCATCCAGACTCTGTTGGTCCACAGCTCCTCCTCCACCAGCAGACTCTCTCTCCTCTACCTGT
Source organism: Perca schrenkii (assembly GCA_025617405.1). Lineage (NCBI taxonomy): Eukaryota > Metazoa > Chordata > Actinopteri > Perciformes > Percidae > Perca > Perca schrenkii. Next base: position 24,569 of record JABUOV010000231.1, read on the forward strand.
CTCTCCCTCTCTCCTCTACCTGTCTCTACCTGTCTCTCTCTCCTCTACCTGTCTCTCTATCCTACCTTCTGGCCCCGAGCAGCAGTAGTGTTGACGTGTCTCAGCCACACTTTGTTGGTCCACAGCTCCAGCTCCTCCTCCACCAGCAGACTCTCTCCACCTCCTTCCAGCACGATGACCTCCGGCAGCGCTCTTCTTCTTCTTCTCTCCTCCTCCTCCAGCTGCCGGCTCGCCACAACCACCAGCGCCGGCAGCATGGATCCGTCTGCGAGCGCGGCGAGGTACACGGTGACCAAGGGGGCGGAGCCCGTGAGCTCCAGCGCGTCTCGGCACCGAGCCTTGTCCCGAACCAGCCGCAGGTCCACGAAGAGACACAGCTCGTCCACGGCGGCCACGCTGCTCTCCGGCAGCGCGTGGGTCCGCGCGATCTTCCTCGTGAACTCGCGGTAGGACCGGATCTTGGCGAGCAGCGAGGGCGGCGCCGAGCGGCCGAGGAGCGTGGCGCGGAGGCCCGGGCTGCGGGCGCCGAGCCGCAGCCGCAGCAGGAAGCCCACGGCCCAGTCGTAGGAGATGCGGAACGAGTCTCCGAAGGCGCCCTTCTTCTTCAGGGCCGAGGCCTTGTGGAACAGGTTGCTCTCCGTGATGGGCAGCTGCTGCTCGCGCATCGACAGGACCCACGCCGCCATGCGGGCCGGGCCGTCGCCCTCGGCAACGCCCTCGGCAACGCTATCGGCCGTCTTCTCCGGATCGCTTTGCTTCAGACGCTTCCTGGCGTCCTGGGATGTTGGGGGAAAGAAAACAACACTGTAGGAACTCCCTCCAGAATAACTTGATTATGCGATCGCATAATTCAACACATAATCAGCCAAAATCCCCATATTTATGCATACTCTGCTTCTGACTGGCTAGTAGTCCTTACCTAGCTACTGTCAGGGCCCTCATACTCTGCTCCTGACTGGCTAGTAGTCCTTACCTAGGTACTGTCAGGGCCGTCATACTCTGCTTCTGACTGGCTAGTAGTCCTTACCTAGCTACTGTCAGGGCCCTCATACTCTGCTCCTGACTGGCTAGTAGTCCTTACCTAGGTACTGTCAGGGCCCTCATACTCTGCTTCTGACTGGCTAGTAGTCCTTACCTAGGTACTGTCAGGGCCCTCATACTCTGCTTCTGACTGGCTAGTAGTCCTTACCTAGGTACTGTCAGGGCCCTCATACTCTGCTTCTGACTGGCTAGTAGTCCTTACCTAGGTACTGTCAGGACAAGCCCTCATACTCTATTACTGACTGGCTAGTAGTCCTTACCTAGGTACTGTCAGGGCCCTCATACTCTGCTTCTGACTGGCTAGTAGTCCTTACCTAGGTACTGTCAGGGCCCTCATACTCTGCTCCTGACTGGCTAGTAGTCCTTACCTAGGGTACTGTCAGGGCCCTCATACTCTCCTCCTGACTCGCTAGTAGTCCTTACCTAGGTACTGTCAGGGCCCTCATACTCTGCTTCTGACTGGCTAGTAGTCCTTACCTAGGTACTGTCAGGACAAGCCCTCATACTCTGCATTACTGACTGGCTAGTAGTCCTTACCTGGGTACTGTCAGGGCCCTCATACTCTGCTTCTGACTGGCTAGTAGTCCTTACCTAGGTACTGTCAGGGCCCTCATACTCTGCTCCTGACTGGCTAGTAGTCCTTACCTGGGTACTGTCAGGGCCCTCATACTCTGCTTCTGACTGGCTAGTAGTCCTTACCTAGGTACTGTCAGGGCCTCATACTCTGCTTCTGACTGGCTAGTAGTCCTTACCTAGGTACTGTCAGGGACAAGCCCTCATACTCTATTACTGACTGGCTAGTAGTCCTTACCTAGGTACTATCATGGCACGCCCTCATACTCTGCTTCTGACTGGCTAGTAGTCCTTACCTAGGTACTATCATGGCACGCCCTCATACTCTGCTTCTGACTGGCTAGTAGTCCTGTTGTGTGTGTTTTGGTGACTTAAAGACTAATCGGTGGTTTTGGTCTTAGTCGACTAAGATTTCTTTAGTCCATTAGTCATTTTTTATGCTTATTCATGCTTAATTACTTATTTCCAAGAAACTTCTGAGCACATTTATGGTAAACACAAGATTTAAAGTGGTGCTTTTGCAGGATTAATTGTGGAGAAACTCAGTTTTACAGATGGTTAATTAACTACATTTATATTGTGCTTTTCTAGTCTTAACCACCTCTCAAAGAGCACAGCTCTGTCAATTAAATCAACTAATCCATTAGTCGACTAAATCCTATAAGTGTTAGTCCACTAAGGAGTTCTTTAGTCGAGGACAACCCTACATTTCAGCTCTTCTTCCCGTGCCGCACGCATTAAAACAATCAGCTCCATCACACAGCTGACTCTGCACTCTTTAATGTAAGAGAAGAAGAAGAAGAAGAAGGAGAAGAAGAAGAAGAGGGTGTCCCACCTTTAGCCAGCGGCGGATGGTGTGTGTGTCGGTGGAGAAGAGGCGAGAGGCGTGTTGGAGTCCGTCACAGAGAGCGATCAGCGCCACCCTCAGCTGGCGGGCCGACAGAGAGTCCTCGCGCTCTCTACTGGTCACCACTGGCGCCGGCGCCTCGCCAGGTACCGCGGCGACGGCAGCTGGCGCCGCGCCAGGCGTAGGCCGCCTCACGGCTCCGATGATGTCGTCCTTCCCGTCGTCTGTTTCTTCATCGACGTCGTTCAGATCGTCGAGCCGCTCGTCATCAGAGAACTCCTCCACGGGCGCCATGGCCCCGTCTGCATCACCCTCAAACTCCTCCACCTCCACAGCCCCGCTACACACACACACACACACACACACACACACACACACACAGACAGACAGACAGACAGACAGACACACACACACACACACACACACACACACACACACACACAGAGACACACACACAGAGACACACACACACACACACACACACACAGACACACACACAGAGAGACACACACACACAGAGACACACACACACAGAGAGACACACACAGAGAGACACACACAGACACACACACACAGAGACACACACACACACACACACACACACACACACACACACACACACACACACACACACACACACACACACACACACACACACACACACACACACACACACAGACACACACACACACAGACACACACACACACAGAGACACACACACAGAGACACACACACAGACACACACACAGAGACACACACACACAGACACACACACACACACACACACACACACACACACACACACACAGACACACACACAGAGCACACACACACAGACACACACACAGACACACACACACAGACACACACACAGACACACACACACAGAGACACACACACACAGACACACACACACACACACAGAGACACACACACAGACACACACACAGACACACACACACAGAGACACACACACAGACACACACACACACACACACACACACACACACACACACACACACACACACACACACACACACACACACACACACACACACACACACACACAGACACACACACACACAGACACACACACAGACACACACACAGACACACACACACAGAGACACACACACAGACACACATACACACACACACAGAGACACACACACACACACACACACACACACACAGACACACACAGAGACACACACACAGAGAGACACACACAGACACACACACACAGAGACACACACACAGAGACACACACACAGAGACACACACAGAGACACACACACACCTTTAATTATTATTAACCCTCCACCGCTCTGCTGCAGACATTATTATTATAAAAAATATTAATATCAATAATAATAATAGCGTTAGTATTAGTAATATTAATAATAATAACATTAATAATATTAATATTAATTATTACTAATATTAATACTAATAATAATAATAAACTGAGATACCGCGGTGTGATGCTAGGGATGGAATATAAATATATATATCAGCATCACCGTGGAGACGTACCTGATTCTGTCCTTGAGAAATCCAACTTTAGTCGATCCTGTTGAAAGCATCAAACACACTATTAGCATGAAACCAACTGATTTTGAGTTGCTATGGTAATAAGGGAGAATATATATCATACAGTTTTAAAACACGGTGGGCCTGAAGTGTAAATCACGACAGCAAATAGGAAAACCCAACGGCATTAACTTCTACCGGAAAAGGTAGGGCCTGTCTAGCAGAGGACGGAGCCTCCTGATTGGACGGACGGACTGCCTGTCTTTCAACAGGAAGGAGAGGTGAAAACACGGAAAAGCACCTACTTTTAACCAATGGGGGTAAGGGAGCGTCTGGCAAGCATAGCTACTATGGAGCCATTCTGATGCTACCAAGCCATCACCTCCCGTTAGCATCCCATTGACTCCCATTCATTCTGATGCTACCAAGCCATCACCTCCTGTTAGCATCCCATTGACTCCCATTCATTCTGATGCTACCAAGCCATCACCTCCCGTTAGCATCCCATTGACTCCCATTCATTCTGATGCTACCAAGCCATCACCTCCCGTTAGCATCCCATTGACTCCCATTCATTCTGATGCTACCAAGCCATCACCTCCCGTTAGCATCCCATTGACTCCCATTCATTCTGACGTCACTTTGACAGAGAATAACTTTACATCTGAAGCGTTTAAAGACTCTATTTGTCCGTTGTTTATTTCTAAAGAAACACGACAATGTATAAAAGGCTCCATTACCTTGTAGCTCACGTTATGGCTCCGTAGCAGACGCTTTTATAAAAATAGGCTAACGATTGGGTCATAACCACGAGACTTACTGTCACACAGTAGAGGAATTACCGTATAGTACAGGAGAAGCTCACAGGCAGTTTGGACTTCCATTATCTGTTTAGGTTTAATTACTAATGTTAACTAGCATGTTAGTGATCAGTAATTACTAATGTTAACTAGCATGTTAGTAATCAATAATTACTAATGTTAACTAGCATGTTGGTGATCAGTAATTACTAATGTTAACTAGCATGTTAGTGTTAACTAGCATGTTGGTGATCAGTAATTACTAATGTTAACTAGCATGTTAGTGATCAGTAATTACTAATGTTAACTAGCATGTTAGTGATCAGTAATTACTAATGTTAACTAGCATGTTAGTGATCAGTAATTACTAATGTTAACTAGCATGTTAGTGATCAATAATTACTAATGTTAACTAGCATGTTAGTGATCAATAATTACTAATGTTAACTAGCATGTTGGTGATCAGTAATTACTAATGTTAACTAGCATGTTGGTGATCAGTAATTACTAATGTTAACTAGCATGTTAGTGTTAACTAGCATGTTGGTGATCAGTAATTACTAATGTTAACTAGCATGTTAGTGATCAGTAATTACTAATGTTAACTACCATGTTAGTGATCAGTAATTACTAATGTTAACTAGCATGTTAGTGATCAGTAATTACTAATGTTAACTAGCATGTTAGTGATCAGTAATTACTAATGTTAACTAGCATGTTAGTGATCAATAATTACTAATGTTAACTAGCATGTTAGTAATCAATAATTACTAATGATAACTAGCATGTTAGTAATCAATAATTACTAATGTTAACTAGCATGTTAGTGATCAGTAATTACTAATGTTAACTAGCATGTTGGTGATCAGTAATTACTAATGTTAACTAGCATGTTAGTGTTAACTAGCATGTTGGTGATCAGTAATTACTAATGTTAACTAGCATGTTAGTGATCAGTAATTACTAATGTTAACTAGCATGTTAGTGATCAGTAATTACTATTGTTAACTAGCATGTTAGTGATCAGTAATTACTAATGTTAACTAGCATGTTAGTGATCAGTAATTAGCCTGTGTCTATGTTATCTCCTTACATACACTCACCTTAAAGATTATTAGGAACACCTGTAAGATTTCTCGTTAATGCGATTATCTAATCAACCAATCACGTGGCAGCTGCTTCAATGCATGTAGGGGTGTGGTCCAGGTCTAGACTATCTCCTGAACTCCAAACTGAATGTCAGAATGGGAAAGAAAGGTGATCTAAGATACTTTGAGCGTGGTGTGGTTGTTGGTGCCAGACGGGCTGGTCTGCTCAGTTACTGGGATTCTCAACATGGATCCATCATGCCTTGTTACCACTGGGGCTGCTGTTGGTGGTGGTGTTATGGTGTGGGGGATGTTTTCTTGGCACACTTTAGGCCCCTCAGTACCAATTGGGTATAGTTTATATTCCACAGCCTACCTGAGCATAGTTTCTGACCATGTCCATCCCTTTATGACCACCATGGACCCATCCTCTGATGGCTACTTCCAGCAGGATAATGCACCAGGGCACAAAGCTCACATCATTTCAGATTGGTATCTTGAACATGACGATGAGTTCACTGTAATAAAATGGCCCCCACAGTCACCAGATCTCAACCCAATAGAAGGTCTTTGGGATGTGGTGGTACAGGAGCTTGGTGTCCTGGATGTGCATCCCCCAAATCTCCATCAACTGTAAGATGCTATCCTCTCAATATGGGCCAACATTTCTAAAGAATGCTTCCAGCACCTTGTTGAATCAATGACACCAAGAATTAAGGCAGTTCTGAAGGTGAAAGGGGGTCAAACATGGTATTAGTGTTCTAATAATCCTTTAGGTGAGGGTGTATACCCAGGCTCTCCGTCTCTGTGAGATTGGGAATGATTGAGATTTCTCTCGGCACAGCTACCAGAAGACTTCACACTTTCAGACAACGCTCAGCCAAATCATCAAAAGACAAATCACTGTTTTTTCTCTTTTTCATCAAACTGCAGTTTTTGCAAGTTCCCGCAATTTCATCGCATTAAACTGCATAAATATCCTGCATATTCCATCGCATTTTTTAAGAAAACGTGCCGCATAATCAAGGATTTTTGCCCCGCAACAATCACAAAAAAATGTAGTTGCTATGGTAATAAGGGGGGGTAGCGTACCCTTCCTGAGCGGTGACAGGTTGTGAAACTCCCAGAAGCAGCTGGACTGCTTGCAGAGGTTAGCGTTGCAGACGCCGCAGCCGTACACGCTCTCGTGGCGCACGTTCTTCAGGTTGCAGTTGCGGCAGCGTTTGGAGATGTTGCTGATCTTCACCATGTGGTGGCGCTGCTTCAGCGGCGCGTCTCCCGGCCTGGCCGCCGCCACGGTGGGGGTGGCCCGCGCAACGCGCACGCTCGCCATCTCCAGCGTCTCAAACGACTTCTGGGCACATTTAGCCAGCTGGTTGCCCAAACGCTTCCGGAAGTTCACCTGAGAGACACACACACACAGACACACACACAGACACACACAGACACACACAACTGTCAAAATACTCTGTTACAGTACATGTCTGTAAGTATAACCGAGAGAGGGGCGGGACTAACGGCTGGAATTAAACTGACAACCAATCAGAAAACCAGAGAAAGAGAGAGAGAGAGAGAGTCAGAGTCTCTGACTGATGTAGTAGAGTAATAGAGTAGTAGAGTAAGAGAGTAGTAGAGTAATAGATTACCTGGGTGAAGAGCCCGTCTGTGACCCAGGGTGTCTCTGTGACTGATGTAGTAGAGTAAGAGAGTAGTAGAGTAATAGATTACCTGGGTAAAGAGCCCGTCTGTGACCCAGGCTGGAGGGTTGTCCTTGCGGGTCTCCCGCAGCGTGATGAAGGCGTTGACGATGCTGAGGTTGACCAGGAACCAGAAGAGGCGTCTCCAGTGGCGGTCCAGCAGCACGCCCCCCAGCGGGTTGCACGCCAGCAGCTGTTTGCAGATGTCCACGCCGCGCATGTTCTCCTGCAGCAGCCGGAACGCCATTGGCCGGTCGATGGGGTCCAGCCCGCCCACTTTGGTCTGAGACCTCCGCCACACGGTGTCTGCTTCACCTGGACACACACACATTCATTCATATTATTATTATAA
>JABUOV010000231.1:40000-65306 GCA_025617405.1 Perca schrenkii
AGACACATAGACAGACAGACAGACAGACAGACAGAGACAGGCAGAGAGACAGACAGACTTTCTATCTTTCTTTTGAAGCGACAGAAAAAGAAATGTTGCCAACAGTTAGTGCCAGTGACCTGGCAGTGCGTTGGTGGACAGGCAGCCCATCTCCTTGGCGTCCCTCCAGCGGGTGGCGAGCAGCGGGCCACAGCGGCGCTGCAGGAAGTCTCCGGGTCGGAGCAGCTCTCCGTCCTCCCACAGCGCCCGCGGCAGGATGGCGCTGGGAGGAGGGAAGGAGCTGCAGGCGTAGATCTGCTGCTCCAGGAGCCTCCGCAGCAGCGGCGCCGAGGCCAGCGAGCTCGACAGGAACAGCTGGTGGTGTTTGTTCTGCAGCTTCTCCACCAGGGCCGGCACCACGCTGAAGCCTGCTGCTGCCGCGCTGGCGTCCCGCGGTGCTGGTTGTGGTTGTGGTGGAGCCCGGCTCTCCTTCTCCCCGGCCTGGATGAAGAAGCGGTGACAGTAGCCGGACTTGGAGTCACAGAGCAGCCACACCTTCAGAGAAAACCCAACAGAGACACAGAATCACATTTATATACAAGACCAGTTATAAGAAGAACTACAAGTCTTCCCAGAGAGACAGACAGACAGACAGACAGACAGACAGACAGACAGACAGACAGACAGACAGAGAGAGACACAGACAGACAGAGAGACAGACAGAGAGAGACACAGACAGACAGGCAGATGTCACAGAGCAGCCACACCTTCAGAGAAAACCCAACAGAGACACAGAATCACATCTCTATCCAAGACCAGTTATAAGAAGAACTACAAGTCTTCCCAGAGAGACAGACAGACAGACAGACAGACAGACAGACAGACAGACAGAGAGAGACACAGACAGACAGGCAGATGTCACAGAGCAGCCACACCTTCAGAGAAAACCCAACAGAGACACAGAATCACATCTCTATCCAAGACCAGTTATAAGAAGAACTACAAGTCTTCCCAGAGAGACAGACAGACAGACAGACAGAGAGAGAGAGAGAGAGAGACACAGACAGACAGAGAGACAGACAGACAGACAGACAGAGAGAGAGACACAGACAGATGTCACAGAGCAGCCACACCTTCAGAGAAAACCCAACAGAGACAGAATCGCATTTATAAACAAGACCATTCAGCTTCTGTAACATGATCACTGGACAACATTCTGCACTATACATATTTACATTTATATACAAGACCAATCAGCTTCTGCCATATGAGCATAGGGCTGTGTACCGAACGTTGATACTTTTATGGTATCGAAAAAAAACTCCAATCTCCAATCCTATGAGTATCGAATTCTTTTTATCTTTCGGTGCCAAATTTCGGTTCCAAAAGCGTCTGAGCGCAAGCTTATCTGTCCTCTCTGCATATTGACACACACACACACACACACACACACACACACACACACACACACACACACACACACACACACACACACACACACACACACACACACACACACACACACACACACACACACACACACACACACAGAGTAAACTGTCTGCAGTTTTGTTGAAGTCACAGAGAGTCACGGTTGGTTTCAAGTGTAGTTACAGTTTTTTTAAAACTTCACGCAGACAGCGTTTGCTGCGATATGATATTAATGGTATTAATGATATTAATAGTATTAATGGTATTAATGATATTAATAGTATTAATGGTATTAATGGTATTAATGGTATTAATGGTGAGCCAAAAGCGGTCACGGTGCTGTTGACGTTACACTTCCTCTTACAATTAATAAGGGATTATTTTTATTAATAAGGGAAAAACTTCCACTAATGAACCCTGACAAAGCACACCTGTGAAGGTAAAACCATGTCAGGTGACTACCTCATGAAGCTCATTGAGAGAACACCAAGGGTTTGCAGAGTTATCAAAAAAAGCAAAGGGTGGCTACTTTGAAGAATCTAAAATATAAAACATGTTTTGAGTAGGGCTGTCCTCGACTAAAGATCTTCTTAGTCGACTAACACTTATAGGATTTAGTCGACTAATGGATTAGTTGATTTAATTGACAGAGCTGTGCTCTTTGAGAGGTGGTTAAGACTAGAAAAGCACAATATAAATGTAGTTAATTAACCATCTGTAAAACTGAGTTTCTCCACAATTAATCCTGCAAAAGCACCACTTTAAATCTTGTGTTTACCAGAAATGTGGTCAGAAGTTTCTTGGAAATAAGTAATTGACCTCTCGCCGGCCCCGCCCCCAAAATGGCCATTGTCCAATCACACATCATAGCAACCGTTACTATGTGAGCAGGTCCGACAAACATTGACTCCATCTCCAAGATGGTGAAGCGGTGCGCCCACGGCGTTTGTAAATCGGACACTAGATACCCCGACTGTCTGGAGGATTCATTTGCACTAACGTGTTTACTATTTGGCAGCCTGAAAACTGTTATTAAAGGCTGTAGAAAGAATGCAGAATGAAAAGAGATCATGCGGTCAACAGTGTTGCCGTAGTAAATCGGAGTTTATAGCCTACATCCTTGACACATGTATTCTATAGTCCTAATAGTAATATACAGGCTTATATTGCAATCTCTTAGGCCTACATGCAGGTGTACTTATATTTAAATAAACACACAGTAGCTGAGTTTATGCAGTGTCTTTTATTTTACTCGTGTTTTTTTTCATGAGTCAGAACGAGGCAACAGCTGAGGGAGAGTGCGTGTCCTCCGCCCCCCGTGCTGGACCCTGTCTCCTGACAGCAGAGGGGCTGGAAAACTAAGCCGAAATAACTCGGTCAATGGTACAAATAAATCGTTCACGTTCAAGAGGAAACGTTTCATAAATGAGGGCCAACGTGAGCGGTGTTTACGATGGATAAAACAGTGTGGACGGCCCCACTCCCAGTTAAATGTGTTGAACATTACGAAGCATACATACGTCTGCTCAAAGGGAAAGCTAACAGCTAACTAGTTACCGTGTTGTCTAGATCTACTAACTAGAGGCAAGAACACAAATTGGACCAAAGTTATGATTACCATGGATATCATTGCCAGAATGTTAACCTACTCTCTAAGCTAAGTTTAACGAGCCCTTTAGCTTTAGTCAACATTAGTTAACATGTTAGCTAATGCTAGCTACATTAGCTGCTGTTGTGTTGTGTATTTGAGCTCCCCAACTTTATTTTTCGTCAGTTTACAACAAAGTCGAACATTTGAATATATCCCTCCACTGCATACTGTAACCTCTTTTGCCTCGATCTGGAGGATATCGCGGAGGTATTGCTCCAAAAAAGGTCACTGACACGCACATCCCGTCATGGCAATCTGTCCATAGACAGTAGTCTGTCGCGCTGGTCGTGTTCGTGTTTGACCATTTGTTTGTCGGACGTAGCAACAGTAACTAAGGGGGGCGGGGCTTGGCGAAAGGCTAATTAAGCATGAATAAGCATAAAAAATGACTAATCGACTAAAGAACTCTTAGTCGACTAAGACCAAAACGACCGATTAGTCGACTGATTGACTAAGAGATGGCAGCCCTAGTTTTCAGTTATTTCACACTATTTTGTTAAGTACATAATTCCATATGTGTTCATTCATAGTTTTGATGATGTTTAGAATCTACAATGTAAATAGTCATGAAAATAAAGAAACACATTGAATGAGAAGGTGTGTCCAAACTTTTGGCCTGTACTGTACATGTCTACTTAATGTGTATTTGTGTTATTCTGATGTGTGTACACAGGAATGTCTCCAGTGTGGGATTAATACAGTCTATATTATCTTATAATGATATTATATTATTGTTATATTATATATTATAATAAGAACTACAACTCCCAGACACTGTACAAGCTGCAAACTTCCCAACGTGTCTACCTTGATTATGGCGCCCTCTAGCGGCGCCGAGAAGGCGACAAAAAGAAAGAAAGAAGAAGCAGCAAACCTCTGTCTCTGTGTGTCTCTGTGAGTGTGTGTGTCTCTATGTATGTGTATGTGTGTGTCAGTGTGTGTGTGTGTGTGTGTGTTTGTGTGTGTATGTGTCTGTGTGTGTGTATGTGTGTGTCAGTGTGTGTGTGTGTGTGTATGTGTCTATGTATGTGTCTGTGTGTGTGTGTGTGTGTGTGTGTGTGTGTTTGTGTGTGTGTCTGTGTGTGTGTGTGTGTGTGTGTGTGTGTGTGTGTGTGTGTGTGTGTGTGTGTATGTGTCTGTGTGTGTGTATGTGTGTGTCAGTGTGTGTGTGTGTGTGTATGTGTCTATGTATGTGTCTGTGTGTGTGTGTGTGTCTGTGTGTTTGTGTGTGTATGTGTGTGTGTGTGTGTTTGTGTGTGTGTCTGTGTGTGTGTCTCTATGTATGTGTCAGTGTGTGTGTGTGTGTGTGTGTGTGTGTGTGTGTGTGTGTGTGTCTGTGTGTGTGTCTCTATGTATGTGTCTGTGTGTGTGTCTCTATGTATGTGTCTGTGTGTGTGTGTGTCTGTGTGTATGTGTCTGTGTCTCTATGTATGTGTCAGTGTGTGTGTGTGTGTGTGTGTGTGTGTGTGTCTGTGTGTGTATGTGTCAGTGTGTGTGTGTATGTGTCTCTATGTCTGTGTCTGTGTGTGTGTGTGTGTGTGTATGTGTCTCTATGTATGTGTCAGTGTGTGTGTGTGTGTGTGTATGTGTCTCTATGTATGTGTCAGTGTGTGTGTGTGTCTGTGTGTGTGTCAGTGTGTGTGTCAGTATGTGTGTGTTTATGTGTCTCTATGTCTGTGTCTGTGTGTGTGTGTGTATGTGTCTGTGTGTGTGTGTCTCTATGTATGTGTCTGTGTGTGTGTCAGTGTGTGTGTCAGTATGTGTGTGTTTATGTGTCTCTATGTATGTGTCAGTGTGTGTGTGTGTATGTGTCTCTATGTATGTGTCTGTGTGTGTGTGTGTGTGTGTGTGTGTGTGTGTGTCTCTATGTATGTGTCAGTGTGTGTGTCAGTGTGTGTGTGTGTATGCGTCTCTATGTATGTGTCTCTATGTGTGTGTCTCTATGTATGTGTCTGTGTGTCTGTATGAAACTAACCAACCTGCGGGGGCGTCTTGGCGTTCTCCGTGGCGTGCCCGCTGTCGTCCTCCATGCGCGGCAGCAGCGCCCGGTCGATACTGAGGCAGCAGTTGGGCCGGTATGCGTCCCACACGGCATCGCCGAGGATCGCCAGCATCGGCCTGAAGATGCTCAGCGGGTCACGGGTGCCACCGCGGGCGCCATCGCCGCGCAGCGCCTCGGTGACGAAGCTGCCCATGCGGATGTTTGCGGCGATCTGGCGGAAGCGTTGGAGGGTCATGGCGCGGCAGAAGGTGTAGCTGTTGTCGTAGTGGCTCCAGGACCAGTACTGGGCCGGGTCGGGCAGGTTCTGGACCCCCATCAGGATCACCAGGCCCAGGAAGCCCCGGATCTCCTGCGTGCTGACGGGGCGCCAGTCGGCCGCTGACGCACCTGTAACGGTTACACACGGTACTCTACGATCACCTCTTTCAGTCAATGTAAACAAATATTTATTTATTACTAGGCTGCCACCTCTTAGTCGACTAATCTGTAGTTTTGGTCTTAGTCGACTAAGATTTCTTTAGTCCATTAGTCATTTTTTATGCTTATTCATGCTTAATTACTTATTTCCAAGAAACTTCTGAGCACATTTATGATAAACACAAGATTTAAAGTGGTGCTTTTGCAGGATTAATTGTGGAGAAACTCAGTTTTCAAAATATCCAGTTTATTCCCATTAATTCCGGATAATTCCCGTTAATTCCCATTAATTCTCATTATTTCCCGATAATTCCTGTTAATTCCCGATAATTCCCAATAACTCCCAATAATTCCCGATAATTCCTGTTAATTCCCAATAATTCCTGTTAATTCCCGATAATTCCTGTTAATTCCCAATAACTCCTGTTAATTCCCGATAATTCCTGTTAATTCCCAATAAGTCCTGTTAATTCTTGATAATTCCTGTTAATTCCCGATAACTCCTGTTTATTCCCGTCAATTGCTATTAATTCCCGATAACTCCTGTTAATTCCTGTCAATTCCCGATAATTCCTGTCAATTCCAGATAACTCCTGTTAATTCTCGATAATTCCTGTTAATTCCCGTTAATTCCCATTTATTCCCGTCAATTCCTGTTAATTCCAGATAACTCCTGTTAATTCCCGTTAATTCCTGTAAATTCCTGTTAATTCCCAATAATTTCTGTTAATTCCTGTTAATTCCCATGGAAAGTTTCCAACTTTGAAAATTCCTGGAATTTTGCAACCCTGAGTACAGTGTTATAGTGTTACAGTGTTATTCCGCAGATATACAGTTATGTAATAATTGTTAGAGGCGTACCGCCCGCGCCGAGGAACTGGACTGTCTTGACGTGGGCGTTGGTTTCCGTGGCGATGAGCTGGACGAGCGCGGTGGGGAAGAGCAGGTTGAAGAAGTCGATGGCGTCCGTGTTTTTGGACGGGAAGTGGCGGGGCCCGCTGGTCAGGCTGAACGGCACGATGGGGGGCGGGACCTCGGTGCTCTCCGACGGACGCGTCCAACGATCAGCTGACCGCCACCACGCATTGGACAGGAAGTCCTGGTCCTGGTCCTGGTCCTGGTTCTGGACCGGTTCTCTCTCTTCATCCGGGCAGAACTGGATGTCCTGCTCAACGTACGCTGGGAACACACACGTTAACCTCTTCATGTTCGATTCATCAGACATCTCAAACACACAACGAAGAGACAAACACGTTGGAAATGTTGAAAAACACGACACTGAAAAAAGTGTTGAAAAAAAATACAAAAACTTGTGTATGTATCTGTTACCAAAGTAAAATGTCAGTTATAACCATTTACAGCAGGGGTGTCAAACTCATTTTCTCTAAGGGCCACACTGGAAAATAGAGAATCACACCAAGGGCCAGACATGGAGAGTTTATTGGCGTGCTTTTTGTTCCTCATTTTTGTTGTTTTTGTTCTGACTTTTTTGTGGCTTTCTCAGACATTTGTCACCTTTTTGTAAATGTGTTGCTTTTCCCGACATTTTTGTACGTTTCTTGTCGCATTTCAGTTGACATGAAGCCCTACAAAAGTCATCAGAAGAGTTTATTAGCCATCATAGAATTTAGCAAATCAAGCAAAACAATGATACAATTTTTGTTTCACAGCCTGAATATGAAAACTCTCTGCTTCTCGGGGAATTTCTGAGTCGGCAACATCTGCCATATTCTGCTTTGTATGTCAGGTAATTGCAATTTAAAAAACACTTTCCTGTTTTTGGTTTGGCGCACAACTAGGCAGGCAAAAATTTATTGTGAACGTAGATTGATATACGGGCCGGATCTAAACCTGCAAGGGGCCGGATTTGGCCCGTGGGCCTTGAGTTTGACACGTGATTTACAGGGATAACGGGGCGTATTTGTTATTTGAAGTATGAACACTTGAACTTGAAAATACACTTTAGCCTGGCTAAAGCTGTGGTAATCCTGTTGACAGATTTCTTTTGATGACTGTAAATGGTTGACCTGTATATAACATATGCTTTTGATGCATAACTTTGTGCTGCCACTTAGTTGAAATGTCAAATGGTCTATAATTTTAGTGTTTAATGGATTTTACTGGTGCCTATACCAAATGCTGTAATGATAAATAGCTACCGCTTGTTCATATTTCACTCAGTTGGCTCTCATCACTTGGCTTTCTCAGATCAGCTGAGGTGTGTTATTATAAATACATTTACCCTGGCTATGTCACATTCAGGAGCTTCTTGCTAAAGGTTAATGTAAGTAAATAAAGACAGCAGATTAAGTGACCATTTTAATTTTAAATATGTTTAAAATGTAAAGGTCATCTAAAAGGTAAGTGACCATGCAGAGACGAGGCGGGTGAGCTGTCAAACTGATAAAGATCAAGACAGTTGTATTTGTCATGGTCTTAGTAGACATGAATGATCAGCATTTAGCTGATGAGCATGAATGATAAGCTGTTTCTTGTGTCATTTGTTGTGTTGGAGTGCCATCTACTGGGCCCAATTGGTAATTACCCTGAAATATGGGATATATACTGTCCCCTGAAATGTTGGTCATTCTGCTAAAAGAATAAAGTTGCTTTAAAGATAATTCCGTTCCCTGTGAGGGCAATGCCTGTAAGTACAATCGTTTTCATTGCATATACACCGTGATAAAACTACGTATTTAGCTGTCAAAATCCAAAACATTTCCTGGGGGAGAAATCGTCAGACATCCATTATTTTTGTTATTCAGCACCCCTGGTCAAAAATAGGTTCCAGCGCACCTGTGTGTGTCTCTGTGTGTGTGTGTGTGTCTCTCTGTGTGTGTGTGTGTGTGTCTCTTACTCCTGGGTCTACAGGTGGCGCTGTAGTGTTCTGGGTTCTTCAGCAGATGTTCGGCCATCTGATCTGCGTTCTGAGGCTGGAAGTCACAGTCAGAACACAGCAGCTCAAACCCACTGGAAACCAATCAGGGAGAGAGAGAGGGTCAGAGGGGCGGGACTAACAGATGACAGCCAATCAGAGATGAGTAATGCTGGAGTCTCACCACGGAGGAGGCAGTCTGTGCAGAGGAACTACTTTGTCTTTGGGTCTCGGTACGTGATGACTGAAACACACAACAATAACAACAACAATCACAGCTTTTAATAATCACTTATTATTATTATAATTATTATTATTATTATTATAATTATTATTATTATCATCATCATCATCATCATCATCATCATCATCATCACCATCACCATCATCATCATCATCATCATCATCATCATGTCATTACTGTCGTCCAGCATACACAAAGGAAACTGTGTGTATGTGTGTGTCTGTGTGTGTGTGTGTCTGTGTCTGTGTGTGTGTGTGTGTGTGTGTGTGTGTGGATGTGTGTGTGTCTGTGTGTGTGTGTGTGATCGTGGTGTGTGTTTGGATCATGTGTGTATTACAGAGTGTGTATTACTGCAGTAACCTACTGGATCATGTGTGTACTACAGAGTGTGTATTACTGCAGTAACCTACTGGATCATGTGTGTAGTACAGAGTGTGTATTACTGCAGTAACCTACTGGATCATGTGTGTACTACAGAGTGTGTATTACTGCAGTAACCTACTGGATCATGTGTGTACTACAGAGTGTGTATTACTGCAGTAACCTACTGGATCATGTGTGTAGTACAGAGTGTGTATTACTGCAGTAACCTACTGGATCATGTGTGTAGTACAGAGTGTGTATTACTGCAGTAACCTACTGGATCATGTGTGTAGTACAGAGTGTGTATTACTGCAGTAACCTACTGGATCATGTGTGTACTACAGAGTGTGTATTACTGCAGTAACCTACTGGATCATGTGTGTACTACAGAGTGTGTATTACTGCAGTAACCTACTGGATCATGTGTGTAGTACAGAGTGTGTATTACTGCAGTAACCTACTGGATCATGTGTGTAGTACAGAGTGTGTATTACTGCAGTAACCTACTGGATCATGTGAGCAGCGTATGCGCGGGAGCAGCAGCTGGCGTAGGGACACAGCAGACAGGAGACGTGAGTCGGGTAGTGGGCCGAGAAGTCAGAGATGTCGGTTCCACACTCCAGACACAGCAGGCGCTCTGCAGCGGGACAGGACGTCCTGCAGGACACAAGGACAAATACTGCGTTAGGTACTCACTGAGAGAACTAGGAACAGTATTTATGTAGTATTTGCATTGAATACTAAGCTGTATAAATAGCCTAATAACCGTTTATTGAAATTTATTGAAAAGATTTCTGGTACAGGATATACAATGCTCTATTCCAGCATCTAAAAGACACAAAACAATTGAACACACCTCCCTGTGAGAGCAGCACGCCCAGAATGCACCTGAACACACCTCCCTGTAAGACCAGCACGCCCAGAATGCACCTGAACACACCTCCCTGTAAGACCAGCACGCCCAGAATGCACCTGAACACACCTCCCTGTAAGACCAGCACGCCCAGAATGCACCTGAACACACCTCCCTGTGAGACCAGCACGCCCAGAATGCACCTGAACACACCTCCCTGTAAGACCAGAATGCACCTGAACACACCTCCATGTAAGACCAGCACACCCAGAATGCACCTGAACACACCTCCCTGTAAGACCAGCACGTCCAGAATGCACCTGAACACACCTCCCTTTGAGACCAGCACGCCCAGAATGCACCTGAACACACCTCCCTGTAAGACCAGCACGCCCAAAATGCACCTGAACACACCTCCCTGTAAGACCAGCACGCCCAAAATGCACCTGAACACACCTCCCTGTGAGACCAGTACGCCCAGAATGCACCTGAACACACCTCCCTGTGAGACCAGCACGCCCAGAATGCACCTGAACACACCTCCCTGTGAGACCAGCACGCCCAGAATGCACCTGAACACACCTCCCTGTGAGACCAGCACGCCCAGAATGCACCTGAACACACCTCCCTGTAAGACCAGCACGCCCAAAATGCACCTGAACACACCTCCCTGTAAGACCAGAATGCACCTGAACACACCTCCATGTAAGACCAGCACACCCAGAATGCACCTGAACACACCTCCCTGTAAGACCAGCACGTCCAGAATGCACCTGAACACACCTCCCTGTAAGACCAGAATGCACCTGAACACACCTCCCTGTAAGACCAGCACGTCCAGAATGCACCTGAACACACCTCCCTTTGAGACCAGCACGTCCAGAATGCACCTGAACACACCTCCCTTTGAGACCAGCACGTCCAGAATGCACCTGAACACACCTCCCTGTAAGACCAGCAAGTTAGTCTCACCTGTCGACGCTGACTCTGCGGCCGACCGTCTTCTTCGTTGGTGATCGGGGCGGTTTGAAGAGGGGGGGGCTCCTCTGGGTGGCAGGTTTCTCTGTCTTGATGTTGATTGGCTGGATGAGGGAGGAGGGGCTCTGCAGCCGGACCCCCGCTGACGCCGACGGCAGAGTCCGGATCTTTCCATAAGTCCTGATCGTTACCTGGAGACAGACACAGTTATTAATCTATAATATAGAGACACAGACACAGTTATTAATCTATAATATAGAGACACAGACACAGTTATTAATCTATAATATAGAGACACAGACACAGTTATTAATCTATAATATAGAGACACAGACACAGTTATTAATCTATAATATAGAGACACAGACACAGTTATTAATCTATAATATAGAGACACAGACACAGTTATTAATCTATAATATAGAGACACAGACACAGTTATTAATCTATAATATAGAAACACAGACACAGTTATTAATCTATAATATAGAGACACAGACACAGTTATTAATCTATAATATAGAGTAACAGACAGTTATTAATCTATAACATAGAGACACAGACACAGTTATTAATCTATAATATAGAGACACAGACAGTTATTAATCTATAATATAGAGACACAGACACAGTTATTAATCTATAATATAGAGACACAGACACAGTTATTAATCTACAATATAGAGACACAGACACAGTTATTAATCTATAATATAGAGACACAGACACAGTTATTAATCTATAATATAGAGAAACAGACAGTTATTAATCTATAATATAGAGACAGACCGTTATTAATCTATAATATAGAGACACAGACACAGTTATTAATCTATAATATAGAGACAGTCAGTTATTAATCTATAATATAGAGACACAGACAATTAATCTATAATATAGAGACACAGACACAGTTATTAATCTATAATATAGAGACACAGACAGTTATTAATCTATAATATAGAGACAGTTATTAATCTATAATATAGAGACAGTCGGTTATTAATCTATAATATAGAGACAGTCAGTTATTAATCTATAATATAGAGACAGTCAGTTATTAATCTATAATATAGAGATACAGTCGGTTATTAATCTATAATATAGAAAACACAGTCGGTTATTAATCTATAATATAGAGACAGTCAGTTATTAATCTATAATATAGAGACAGTCAGTTATTAATCTATAATATAGAGACAGTCAGTTATTAATCTATAATATAGAAAACACAGTCGGTTATTAATCTATAATATAGAGACAGTCAGTTATTAATCTATAATATAGAGATACAGTCGGTTATTAATCTATAATATAGAAAACACAGTCGGTTATTAATCTATAATATAGAGACAGTCAGTTATTAATCTATAATATAGAGACAGTCAGTTATTAATCTATAATATAGAGATACAGTCGGTTATTAATCTATAATATAGAGACAGTCAGTTATTAATCTATAATATAGAGATACAGTCGGTTATTAATCTATAATATAGAAAACACAGTCGGTTATTAATCTATAATATAGAGACAGTCAGTTATTAATCTATAATATAGAGACAGTCAGTTATTAATCTATAATATAGAAAACACAGTCGGTTATTAAGCTATAATATAGAGACAGTCGGTTATTAAGCTATAATATAGACAGTCAGTTATTAATCTATAATATAGAGACACAGTCGGTAAATCGGAAAAAGTGAAGAAAAAAAATCTAAAACAGCCAACGGTGACAAAAACTAGTTTAAAAAAGTGAGACAAATTTTCAAAAAAAAAAGTGAGAAAAAAAATAACATAGAAAATAACACCAATAAAAGACAAAAATGTAGAAAAAAAATCTACAATTTTTTTTCTTTTAAAACACTGAAAAAGTGACCAAATAAATAAATAAAAATCGGAAAAAGTGACCGAAAAAACCCATTAAAAACATGACCAAAGGTGACTACTTTCTTTTTAAAAAGTGACAAAAACAATTTGAAAAAGTGACAAAAAACTTGATGTTAATCTACAATATAGAGACACAGTCAGAGTTATTAATCTATAACACAGAGACACAGTCAAAGTTATGATGACTACACTCACACTGCTATAAAACATTCAGGACCAGAGCACGGTTACGTCATTACGATGCAGGACTCTGTTCATGTGTAAGGTGAGAACCAGACCCGTGTGCGTTTATGCTACGTTTCCACATGGCCGGCTATTTTCATAAACAGACATTTCAACCTCTCCGTATAAAAATAACATCATGCACAGCTGTCAGTTTTCAGAAAAGTGTTTGTTTACACGAACCTGTGTACATATGCTGTCAAGACCTGTAGGTGGCGGTGTAACAAGACCTGTCGGTGGCAGTGTAACGAGACGTAGGTGGCAGTGTAACGAGACCTGTAGGTGGCGGTGTAACAAGACACGTAGGTGGCGGTGTAACAAGACCTGTAGGTGGCGGTGTAACAAGACCTGTAGGTGGCGGTGTAACGAGACCTGTAACAAGACACGTAGGTGGCGGTGTAACGAGACCTGTAGGTGGCAGTGTAACGAGACGTAGGTGGCGGTGTAACGAGACCTGTAGGTGGCAGTGTAACGAGACGTAGGTGGAGGTGTAACGAGACCTGTAGGTGGCGGTGTAGCGAGACATGTAGGTGGCGGTGTAGCGAGACATGTAGGTGGCAGTGTAGCGAGACATGTAGGTGGCAGTGTAACGAGACCTGTAACGAGACCTGTATGTAGCAGTGTAACAAGACCTGTATGTGGCAGTGTAACGAAACATGTAGGTGGCGGTGTAACGAGACGTAGGTGGAGGTGTAACGAGACCTGTAGGTGGCAGTGTAACGAGACGTAGGTGGCGGTGTAACGAGACCTGTAGGTGGCGGTGTAACGAGACCTGTAGGTGGCAGTGTAACGAAACCTGTAGGTGGCGGTGTAGCGAGACATGTAGGTGGCAGTGTAACGAGACCTGTAACGAGACCTGTATGTAGCAGTGTAACAAGACCTGTATGTGGCAGTGTAACGAAACATGTAGGTGGCGGTGTAACGAGACCTGTAGGTGGCAGTGTAACAAGACATGTAGGTGGCGGTGTAACGAGACCTGTGACGAGACCTGTATGTGGCAGTGTAACGAGACCTGTAGGTGGCAGTGTAACGAGACCTGTAACGAGACCTGTAGGTGGCAGTGTAACGAGACCTGTAGGTGGCGGTGTAACGAGACCTGTAGGTGGAGGTGTAACGAGACCTGTAGGTGGAGGTGTAACAAGACCTGTAGGTGGAGGTGTATCGAGACCTGTAGGTGGCAGTGTAACAAGACCTGTAGGTGGCGGTGTAACGAGACCTGTAGGTGGCAGTGGAAGTGTAATGAGACCTGTTACAAGACCTGTAGGTGGCGGTGTAACGAGACCTGTAGGTGGCAGTGGCAGTGTAACAAGACCTGTAGGTGGCGGTGTAACAAGACCTGTAGGTGGTGGTGTAACGAGACCTGTAGGTGGCAGTGTAACAAGACCTGTAGGTGGCAGTGTAACGAGACCTGAAGGTGGCAGTGTAACGAGACCTGTAGGTGGCAGTGGCAGTGTAACGAGACCTCTAGGTGGCAGTGTAACGAGACCTCTAGGTGGCAATCTCCACTCTGGCTGGAGGTTTTAGAAAGAATCGTTTTCAGAAAGACTCGTTTTCAGAGGAGGATTCTCTGTTTGCGTGTAAACGAAGGGCACAAACGAAGGGAAATGTCTCGGCCACCTACGAGACCTGTAGGTGGCAGTGTAACGAGACCTGTAGGTGGCGGTGTAGCGAGACATGTAGGTGGCAGTGTAACGAGACCTGTAACGAGACCTGTATGTAGCAGTGTAACAAGACCTGTATGTGGCAGTGTAACGAAACATGTAGGTGGCGGTGTAACGAGACCTGTAGGTGGCAGTGTAACAAGACATGTAGGTGGCGGTGTAACGAGACCTGTAGGTGGCAGTGTAACGAGACCTGTAGGTGGCAGTGTAACGAGACCTGTAGGTGGCGGTGTAACGAGACCTGTAGGTGGAGGTGTAACGAGACCTGTAGGTGGAGGTGTAACAAGACCTGTAGGTGGAGGTGTAACGAGACCTGTAGGTGGCAGTGCAACGAGACCTGTAGGTGGCAGTGTAACAAGACCTGTAGGTGGCGGTGTAACGAGACCTGTAGGTGGCAGTGGAAGTGTAATGAGACCTGTTACAAGACCTGTAGGTGGCGGTGTAACGAGACCTGTAGGTGGCAGTGGCAGTGTAACAAGACCTGTATGTGGCGGTGTAACAAGACCTGTAGGTGGCGGTGTAACAAGACCTGTAGGTGGTGGTGTAACGAGACCTGTAGGTGGCAGTGTAACAAGATCTGTAGGTGGCAGTGGCAGTGTAACGAGACCTGTAGGTGGCAGTGGCAGTGTAACAAGACCTGTAGGTGGCAGTGTAACGAGACCTGAAGGTGGCAGTGTAACGAGACCTGTAGGTGGCAGTGGCAGTGTAACGAGACCTCTAGGTGGCAGTGTAACGAGACCTCTAGGTGGCAATCTCCACTCTGGCTGGAGGTTTTAGAAAGAATCGTTTTCAGAAAGACTCGTTTTCAGAGGAGGATTCTCTGTTTGCGTGTAAACGAAGGGCACAAACGAAGGGAAATGTCTCGGTTGGTCAAAATAGCCATGTACGTGTAAATGGGGTATTAGAGATCACACTGATGCGTGGCACGCCCTGGTCCAACCCAACCGTGCCCTGGTCCAACCCAACTGTGCCCTGGTCCAACCCAACCGCGCCCTGGTCCAACCCAACCGCGCCCTGGTCCAACCCAACCGGGCCCTAGTTCTGTCTCTCTTGTTTTGCTTTCTCTAGCAAACAGATGTTCACATTTATTCAAACCTCTGTGATTTTTTTTAGAAGGAATATTGAAACATCACTGTTGTCCAGTTCTGACAGGCCTAGCTTCGTGTTTAATGATCTGACCTTTGACCCCGGCGGCAGTCCTTCCAGCTGGGCCGGCCGACGGAAGCTGCGATGGTTCTCCAGCTTGTGCTGCATCTTGTCCTTCAGGAAGACAAACTGGAGACGGCATCTATTGCAGTGGAAGGCCTGGTTTATCTGGGACACAGAGAGACAGAGACACAGAGAGACAGAGAAACAGAGAGAGAGACAGGATACACAGGGAGACAGAGACACAGAATGACAGACCCAGAGAGACAGTGAGACAGAGACACAGAATGACAGACACAGAGAGACAGGAGACACAGAGACAAGTCAGTAATGTAGCACTCAACTTGCGTGTGTGTGTGTGTGCGTGTGTGTGTGTGTGTTACCTGGTGTCTCATCAGGTGCTGCTGGTAGCTGATGGGGTTTCTGTTCACCTTCAGGCAGAAGAGACACAACAGGAAGCGAGACTCTCTGTGGAAGCTGGCGAAGTGCGACAGGACGTCCGAGTAGAAGGACGAGCGATACAAACACACCTGTGGAGTCACAGCCCAGTTAATTAACACACATGTACAGTCACAGCCCAGGTAAATAACACACCTGTGGAGTCACAGTCCAGGTAACTAA
Organism: Perca schrenkii; assembly: GCA_025617405.1. NCBI lineage: Eukaryota > Metazoa > Chordata > Actinopteri > Perciformes > Percidae > Perca > Perca schrenkii. The sequence goes on from JABUOV010000231.1 coordinate 56,334, forward strand.
AACACCTGTGGAAGTCACAGCCCAGGTAAATAACACACCTGTACAGTCACAGTCCAGGTAACTAACACACCTGTATAAGTCACAGCCCAGATAACTAACACACCTGTAGAAGTCACAGCCCAGTTAATTAACACACCTGTACAGTCACAGCTCAGGTAAATAATACACCTGTGGAGTCACAGCCCAGGTAAATAACACACCTGTGGAGTCACAGCCCAGGTAACTAACACACCTGTACAGTCACAGCCCAGGTAAATAACACACCTGTGGAGTCACAGCCCAGGTAACTAACACACCTGTACAGTCACAGCCCAGGTAAATAACACACCTGTGGAGTCACAGCCCAGGTAACTAACACACCTGTGGAGTCACAGCCCAGTTAACAAACACACCTGTACAGTCACAGTCCAGGTAACTAACACACCTGTAGAAGTCACAGCCCAGGTAACTAACACACCTGTAGAAGTCACAGCCCAGGTAACTAACACACCTGTACAGTCACAGTCCAGGTAACTAACACACCTGTAGAAGTCACAGCCCAGGTAACTAACACACCTGTACAGTCACAGTCCAGGTAACTAACACACCTGTAGAAGTCACAGCCCAGTTAACTAACACACCTGTACAGTCACAGTCCAGGTAACTAACACACCTGTAGAAGTCACAGCCCAGGTAACTAACACACCTGTAGAAGTCACAGCCCAGGTAACTAACACACCTGTAGAAGTCACAGCCCAGTTAACTAACACACCTGTACAGTCACAGTCCAGATAACTAACACACCTGTAGAAGTCACAGCCCAGTTAACTAACACACCTGTACAGTCAAAGTCCAGGTAACTAACACACCTGTAGAAGTCACAGCCCAGGTAACTAACACACCGGTATAGCCACAGCCCAGGTAACTAACACACCTGTAGAAGTCACAGCCCAGTTAACTAACACACCTGTACAGTCACAGTCCAGGTAACTAAAACACCTGTAGAAGTCACAGCCCAGGTAACTAACACACCTGTAGAAGTCACAGCCCAGGTAACTAACACACCTGTAGAAGTCACAGCCCAGGTAACTAACACACCTGCAGAGTCACAACCCAAGTATCTAACACACCTGTACAGTCACAGCCAAGGTAACTAACACACCTGTGGAGTCACAGCCCAGGTAACACACCTGTAGAGTCACAGCTCAGGTAACTAACACACCTGTACAGTCACAGCCCAGCTAAATAACACACCTGTACAGTCACAGCCCAGGTAACTAACACACCTGTAGAGTCACAGCCCAGGTAACTAACACACCTGCAGAAGTCACAGCCCAGGTAACTAACACACCTGTAGAAGTCACAGCCCAGGTAACTAACACACCTGTAGAAGTCACAGCCCAGGTAACTAACACACCTGTACAGTCACAGCCCAGGTAAATAACACACCTGTGGAGTCACAGCCCAGGTAACTAACACACCTGTGGAGTCACAGCCCAGTTAACTAACACACCTGTACAGTCACAGTCCAGGTAACTAACACACCTGTAGAAGTCACAGCCCAGGTAACTAACACACCTGTAGAAGTTACAGCCCAGGTAACTAACACACCTGTACAGTCACAGTCCAGGTAACTAACACACCTGTAGAAGTCACAGCCCAGGTAACTAACACACCTGTACAGTCACAGTCCAGGTAACTAACACACCTGTAGAAGTCAAAGCCCAGGTAACTAACACACCTGTACAGTCACAGTCCAGGTAAGTAACACACCTGTAGAAGTCACAGCCCAGGTAACTAACACACCTGTAGAAGTCACAGCCCAGTTAACTAACACACCTGTAGAAGTCACAGCCCAGGTAACTAACACACCTGTAGAAGTCACAGCCCAGGTAACTAACACACCTGTAGAAGTCACAGCCCAGGTAACTAACACACCTGTAGAAGTCACAGCCCAGGTAACTAACACACCTGTAGAAGTCACAGCCCAGGTAACTAACACACCTGTAGAAGTCACAGTCCAGGTAACTAACACACCTGTAGAAGTCACAGCCCAGGTAACTAACACACCTGTAGAAGTCACAGCCCAGGTAACTAACACACCTGTAGAAGTCACAGCCCAGTTAACTAACACACCTGTACAGTCACAGCCCAGTTAACTAACACACCTGTACAGTCACAGTCCAGGTAACTAACACACCTGTAGAAGTCACAGCCCAGGTAACTAACACACCTGTAGAAGTCACAGCCCAGGTAACTAACACACATGTAGAAGTCACAGCCCAGTTAACTAACACACCTGTACAGTCACAGTCCAGGTAACTAACACACCTGTAGAAGTCACAGCCCAGGTAACTAACACACCTGTAGAAGTCACAGCCCAGGTAACTAACACACCTGTAGAAGTCACAGCCCAGGTAACTAACACACCTGTAGAAGTCACAGCCCAGTTAACTAACACACCTGTACAGTCACAGTCCAGGTAACTAACACACCTGTAGAAGTCACAGCCCAGTTAACTAACACACCTGTACAGTCACAGTCCAGGTAACTAACACACCTGTAGATGTCACAGCCCAGTTAACTAACACACCTGTACAGTCAAAGTCCAGGTAACTAACACACCTGTAGAAGTCACAGCCCAGGTAACTAACACACCGGTATAGTCACAGCCCAGGTAACTAACACACCTGTAGAAGTCACAGCCCAGGTAACTAACACACCTGCAGAGTCACAACCCAAGTATCTAACACACCTGTACAGTCACAGCCAAGGTAACTAACACACCTGTGGAGTCACAGCCCAGGTAACACACCTGTAGAGTCACAGCTCAGGTAACTAACACACCTGTACAGTCACAGCCCAGCTAAATAACACACCTGTAGAGTCACAGCCCAGGTAACTAACACACCTGCAGAAGTCACAGCCCAGGTAACTAACACACCTGTAGAAGTCACAGACCAGGTAACTAACACACCTGTAGAAGTCACAGCCCAGGTAACTAACACACCTGTGGAGTCACAGCCCAGGTAACGAGGCCCGAAGTCAGCGGTCAGACTCACCTGGCAGACGTACGGCATCTCTCCTGGTTTGTGGTTGGACTTCATGTGGTTCAGGAAGGCTGGCTCGTTCTCAAACGCCCACTCACAGATACGACACATGGCTGAGAGAGTGAGACACATACAGAGAGAGCAAGAGAGACAGAGGGAAAGAGAGAGAGAGAGAGACAGAGGGGGAGAGAGACAGAGGGGGAGAGAGAGAGAGACATACAGAGAGAGGGAGAGAGAGAGGTGAGAGAAAGAGATACAGAGAGAGGTTAGAGAAAGTGAGAGACAGAGAGAGAGAGAGGGAGAGAGAGAGGTGAGAGAAAGATATACAGAAAGAGAGGTTAGAGAAAGTGAGAGACAGAGAGAGAGAGAGAGAGACAGAGAGAGAGAGAGAGAGGGGGGATCGAGAGACAGAGAGAGAGGTGAGAGAGAGAGGTGAGAAGACCCAGGTAAAGTCCTCACAAAGACAAAGACTATGTTTAGATCTCCTCCTCTCTAACTGGGAGGTTTTGGGACTGATTGGTGGGATTGCTGTGGAGGTAACCAGGCCCGCCTTAACCTGCCAGTAGGCCCCCCAACTCACACTATGGGACAGGAAAAGACTAAACAGACTGGGGAGGGGGGCTAGCTCTGTTCTGGTCTGCCCTCTGGACACCATAGGGGGGAGAGAGGGAGGGGGGGATGTCAGCCAGGCTGGCATCAATCACAGACAGCACCTCTCACCCCCCACAGAAGACAGGGAGTTCTCTGAGCTGCACCTTCAGTGCTGCCGCAGGTCCTTCATTCCAGCAGCAGTCAGGCAAGGTTTACCTGGGATTAAGCCCAGGTACACCGTGCATTAAAGGAACACGCCACCGTTTGTTGAAAAAGGGTTATTCACCATCTCCTCTATATTTATAAGAGGCTAAGCTAGCGGCGGGGCTGCCGGACTAAGACGATGCATGCACTGAGACAAAAACATGCGTTTGCCCACCTCTATAAATATAGAGGAGACGGTGAATAATTAGGGCTGTGCTCGATTGCAGAACTTCTTAGTCGACTAACACTCATTCAATTGTATCGACTAATCAATTAGTTGATTTAATCGACAGATCTGTAAATCTGAGTTTCTCCACAAAGAGTCACGCAAAAAGCACCAGTTTAATTCTTGTGTTTACCAGAGATGTGCTCATACGTTTCTTGGAAATAAGTCATTCAGCATGAAAACAGCATCAAACATGACTAATGGACTAAAGAGATCTAAGTTGTCTAAGACCAAAACCACTGATTAGTCGACTGACCCACTAAGAGGGAGCAGGCCTATGAATAACCCTATTTCAACAAACGGTGGAGTTTTCCTTTAACGGGGCCTTGCTGGTAAGAGCCAATGAGGTTTAACCATGTATCAGCTAATTTAAATAGCTCACGTGACTGTATCGTGTCAACACAATGTATTGTGTTAACTTCATTTAATATTGGATGTGGAGTTTTCTTTTGCGGGTTGTAAATGTTCCACCAGAACCAGAACCAGTTCCTTCCTGAGACTATTTAGCAGAGCCACCGCTGCTGCGTCCGGTTTGGTTTGTTTTGAAGAAATGTAAACAACCCAGAGTCCCAGAATGCATCAGTGGCGTGTGGTTCTTACACGAGGACTGGGCCGAGCCGTGCACCTGGTCCTGGTGGCTCTGCAGCTGAGCCGGAGACGAGAACTGGCGGTAACAGAACCTGCAGCACTTCCTGTCATCACTTCCTGCTCCAATCAGCTCAGAGTGCTGCAGCATGTGATGCATGAACCTGTACACACACACACACACACACACACACACACACACAGACACAGACACACACACACACACACACACACACACACACACAGACACAGACACACAGACACACACACACACACACACACACACACACACACACACACACACACACACACACACACAAATCACAAGATTTATATGTGTCTGAGTGTGTCTAGGTGTGACCAGGTGTGTCCAGTTATGTTTAGATGTGTCCAGGTGTGTCCAGGTGTGACCAGGCGTGTCCGGGTTTGCCTGAGTGTGTCCAGGTGTGTCTAGGTGTGTCCAGGTGTGTCTAGATGTGTCCTGGTGTGACCAGATGTGTCCGGGTGTGTCCAGGTGTGTCCAGGTGTGCCCAGGTGTGTCTAGATGTGTCTGATTGTGTCTAGGTGTGTCCAGGTGCATCTGAGTGTGTCCAGGTGTGCCTGAGTGTGTCCAGGTGTGCCTGAGTGTGTCCAGGTGTGCCCAGGTGTGTCTAGATGTGTCTGAGTGTGTCTAGGTGTGTCCAGGTGCATCTGAGTGTGTCCAGGTGTGTCTGAGTGTGTCCAGGTGTGACCAGGTGTGCCTGAGTGTGTAGGTGTGTCCATGTGTGTCTAAGTGTTTCCAGGTGTGCCCAGGTGTGTCTGAGTGTGTCCAGGTGTGTCCATGTGTGTCCATGTGTGCCCAGGTGTGTCTGAGTGTGTCCAGGTGTGACCAGGTGTTTACCTGAGGTTGGTGTCGGCCATGTGAGAGCAGATCTGGCAGATGAAGGCCGAGGGTTTGATCCCCAGAGGGAGGGGCTTCCGCAGACTCAGGTCGCCTTCAAACGTGCCGTAGTAAAACTCCTCCACACTCATCACCACTTTGGGGGGGCTGGAGGCCGGCGCCGAGGGCCCGGCAGCTGGCGGACCGGGAGACAAAGACACAATATAAGTCCATTTACTCCAGTACACATGTTAAGGTACTTGTACTTTACCCAGCGCTGGAAGAAGTATTCAGATTAATGCAGTAAAAGTACTAATACCACACTGTATAAATACTCTGTTACAGTAAAAGTCCTGCAGTGAAAATGTTATTTCACCCCAGTGTTGTCTTCTCAGTCGACAACTTTTAGATTTTCTGGGTCAAAATTTTCAATCAAAACTTTTTTTCAACATTTGGGTTAATCTTTTTCATCAGTTTTGTCGCTTTCCGACGTTTTTGTCACTTTTTTGAAACTTTTTTGTAATGTTCTTTTTTTATCTTTTGTTTTCAAATGCTATAAAATTAAATAAAAACAAATTCAATTAAAGCTGCGAGCAGCGATGGACGGGCCCTCGCGCCTCTGCACGCGTCGGGGTTACCGGCGGACGCCGCTCCTTGTGACCGCACATTTGCGCGGCACTCAGACACCGCAAATCGTCAACAATGAAAAGGGAACTCCCTGCCGAGTTCAACGATACCTCACACAAGACTCTACATCATACGGTTCATTAGCTGTGGAAAGGGGCGTGGCCAAAATAAAGGGGGCGGGCCAACTTATAGCCAATGAAAAAGGAACTCTCTGCTGAGTTCAATGATATCTCACACAAGACTCTACCTTAGATGGGTCAGCATGTATGAAAGGGGCGTGGCTTAAACATAGGGGGCGGGCCAAACCATCACCAATGAAGAAGGAAGTCTCTGCTGAGTTCAATGATACCTCACACAAGGGTGTACCTTAAACGGTTCAAATGTTATAAAAGGGGGCGTGGCTTAAGCATAGGGGGCGGGCCAAACCATCACCAATGAAGAAGGAAGTCTCTGCTGAGTTCAATGACACCTCACACAAGACTCTACCTTAGGAAGGAATTATTCTTTCTTTCTATTATTAGGGCCCGAGCGCCGACAGCGGCGAAGGCCCTATTGAAACTGAAGGAATTATTCTTTCTTTTTCCCGTCAAAGGAATTGGCTTTTTGAGGGCCTTAAAATATTCAAAAACTCACCAAATTTGGCGGTCGCATCAAGTCTGGTGAAAATGTACGTATTTTAAGGGTTTCGGGAATAGGCGCACAAAAATGGCTCGCTAGCGCCCCCTAGAAAGTTAAGAAAATTTAGCCCCTGCAGTGCGTTTAACGTAGACTCACGAAACTTGGTACACATATGTAACATGTCAAGATGTCCAAAACACTTCATTAGAGCCATACCCTAAACCCAACAGGAAGTCCGCCATTTTGATTTCAAAGTTCGAAATTAGTGCGATTTTGGCCATTTCCACATGTCGTACTTTAACGAACTCCTCCTAGAGATTTCATCCGATCAACTTCAAACTCGGTCTGTGCCATCTTAAGACGTTAAAGATAAAAGGTTGTTAAAAGAAAAACTTTTCGTCATAGGGCGTGGCCGTGGCGGGGCGGCCATTTTGTGCGTTTCGCCGCCGAAACAGGAAGTGGGTGTAACTGGAGTGTACGTTGTCCGATTACCTCGAAACTTTTCAGGATTCATAAGAGTCCAACCCTGAGGACAAATAAAGGCTGATATTTACTTAAAGTCATAGCGCCCCCTGGTGGCAACAGGAAGTAGGCCTAAAAGTCAAGGTGCTATACTTTAACGAACTCCTCCTACAGATTTCATCCGATGGACTTCAAACTTGGTCTGTACCATCCCAACACCTTAACGATGAAAAGTTATTAACATAAAAACTTTTCGTCAGACGGTGTGGGCGTGGCGTGGCGGCCATTTTGAGTGTTTAGCGATGAACAAAGAAGTTGTTGTAACTTGAGTGTATGTTGTCGTATCTGCCCGAAATTTCTCACGATGGACAAGGGTCCAGGCCTGAGGACACCTACAGGCCAAAATTGACTTTTGGTCATAGCGCCCCCCGCTGGCAACAGCAAATCTGCCTCATATGACAAACATAATCCGATTTGCATGAAACTCAGAATGTGTGGTGTACATGTGATACTGAGCCGCCCCCTATGATATGACCACGCCCACTTACTCAGGCCACGCCCCCTTTCATAACATTTGAACCGTTTAAGGTAGAGTCTTGTGTGAGGTGTCATTGAACTCAGCAGAGAGTTCCTTCTTGATTGGTGATGGTTTGGCCCGCCCACTATGTTTAAGCCACACCCCCTTTCATACTTGCTGACCCATTTAAGGTAGAGTCTTGTGTGAGGTATCATTCATCTCAGCAGAGGCTTCATTTTTAATTGGTGATGGTTGGACCCGCCCCCTATGCTTTAGCCACGCCCCCTTTCACAGCTAATGAACCGTATGACGTAGAGTCTTGTGTGAGCTATCGTTGAACTCGGCGGGGAGTTCCCTTTTCGTTTGTGACGGTTTGCGGCGTCCGAGCGCCGCGCAAATGCACGGTCGCAAGGAGCGGCGCCCGCCGGTAACCCCGACGCGCGCAGAGGCGCGAGGGCCCGTCCATCGCTGCTCGCAGCTTTAATTACATTTCCAGCCAATAGGAATACTTGGAGTGGATGGTGGAGGTAAATATTCACGAAAAAGGACAAGTTGGTGAACGGGCAACACAACACGTTACACACTGGCCCTTTAAGAGTCATTTGTGTGCGTGTGCAGGTTGTGCTCCTCGAAAAAATTGAAAAAGAGGTTTTTGAACTCTGTTCTCCAATCGAGGCAGGAGATGTGGCGGCACCATCCTGAACTTGTGTTTGATGCTTTGGCGGGCCAGTTCAGTGCAGTTCAGTTTATTTGTCATTGCTACATCATAACAACGAAATATTGTTAGAGCAAAAACAAACATACAGGCATATAATTTTAAGCTGTTCACCCGCTTGTTTTATCTATATATGTCCCCATGAAAAAAATCTACCCATGACTTTATACCTAATTTAATTTAACTCCCCATAAATACCCCTAGAATAACTTTATACCTAAGTTAGCTTCCCATAAATCCCACTAGAAAAATCCCATAAAGTGTCCATTAAAGTGCATGGTGCAATGGAGTCCGGTCTGCCCTCAATTGCACCGCTGTGAATTTCACATCCGTTTGTGTCTTTGCATTGACGTTGTACGTAAACACGCCACCGGACGTGGGTGAAAACGCACCATTAGTTCCCAGCACTTTGGAAACATTAAAGTCAAAACAGAAAAAACATTTAGATGCGGTTTGAATTGAGCCAAAAAAACAGCAGAAAAAGCAACAACAACTTTGTAAAAGCATAACAAAACAGAGAGAACACTGACAGCAACGTTG
>JABUOV010000232.1:0-63608 GCA_025617405.1 Perca schrenkii
TACCTAGCCAGTGTTCACCCGGCATATTACTGGGTTGTGTATTTACAATTAGCATAGCGGGTAATTTACAAACTACGTTTTTTGGGAGATGATCACATGGCATTACTCCTAAGAAATTTGTGTCTCTATTCATTCTTTTTCTGAGGACACTAGTGAGTTCTATCGTATTCATCTTCAGTAGTGGTCCAATAGGACTTGTCTTCTGTTAGATATTTTGATTACAGAATAAAAAACGGAATAGCAGATAAGGGTCACAGTCCTAGGAAGGGGATTTCTGAACCGAACTTCCAAGCGAACGTTACCGTTCTTAATCAGTGAAACGTTTCCTGACCCCCCACCGTCAGGTTCCAAATTAAAACAAAATAGAGTATAGCCACTGCATTCCTGACATTACTCACAACGTCCCCAATAAAACCGCTTGCGGCTGTTTTCAGATGGGGTTTGGCTATATTAAACCCCTTTTTTAAAAGTGGGACCGCCATTCGAAATACATTTCTGAAAATCCCCCTGTAGCAGTTCCACTGCTGTAGACCTCTGTTCACGGTTAACCACAAACACACAGGGAGGAATATTTGCCACAGCTCTTTATTTGAGGATTGCATCAGCAAGGAATTGTCCCACAATCCGTCTGGAACTCCCTCGCTCCCTCTTGGCCCGAGGCTCTCGGTTGCGAGGGCAAAACTTGCGCTGTCCAGCTCACCACAGTGTCCACGTCTCCTCTCTCACAGTTGGCCATCCAAAGCTTGCTCCGGCTCACTACTGCTTTAAAGGGAGAGCATGATTAGACAACTCGCTGCAGCTGTAACAATCAGTCCCTCCCTACCTGCTCACCTGAGCCACCACCTCCTCCCCACACCCCCTACTAACCATCACACCCCCCTAATCCATGACCGTATTGTGTGCTGGAGCATATGAATCCCGGCAACTCTCCACCAGCTTGATTCATGTAATAGTGCATATATCTTCCATCATCGGCTGTGTACGCTTTCCGCATCATTTTAATGCTGTTTCACAGGTCTAAAATGTAGTTTGACAATTACTTTTCCGTATGAGAAAGGGATGTGCTGGTTCTGATCGTCTCTTAGTTCTAGCTGAATATCGGTAATAGTCGAGCGTGACAGCGATGTGTAGTGAGGACTGTCGTAACTTAGAGTGGGCATACGTTTGCTCTCATCAGAGATATTTATACAACGAGTAGGGGTACATGACTATCACCGACTAGCTTATAGTCCACAATGTCACTATAAATAAATATATTATAACGACCTCCATGAATGTCAGCAGGATGTGGAGCTGGGCATTTTAAATGGGGGCCAATGTGAATTTCGTACACAGAGTCTGGAATGAACCCAAGAATTTCGGCCAGACGCCCCCTAAACACAATATTCCAACCGTCTCCTCCCGTAAAAAGAATCCTATTAGTTACAGGATTGTGGCTCATAGTTATGTGGACTAGGGCTGGGTTAGCCGCACATTTCATATTATATTCTTTAACAATGCTGTCGATCGTATTATAAGAACCAACTGTTAGCCTTAGCTTGTTGAACATTTTCGTTTTCGTGTCGATGAAATCAATCTTGGCATCGTTCTCAGTGAAACTATTCCAGACTCTGGGATATTGAATTTCAATAAGACCAACTTCATACGGCACTTGTAATATGATAGGTTTAGCCAGTTTTGTTCTGAATTGCCAAATTTTATTATTTGGATAAACTAATTGTGAGGCATTACTAGGTAGCGTAACAAAAAAATCCGTTCTTATTCATAGCTCCAACACCTTTCGCTAACAAACCACAATGACTAATATTACTGTCCCAGTTCTTTTATCTTACATCAACTATGTCTTTTTCAGAGATCCATGAATTGAATTTGTCCGCCCATCCAAGCCATTTCACAAGTACAAGCTTTTTACGTCCTGTTTTCTTTCGAGCCAACACTTTCTCAATTTTAAAAACTTTGTTTTTTGTCTACAATTACAGCCTGTAACTCTGCTTCGTAAAAGGTACCTGTCACCGGCTCCCCGCTATTGTCTTTCAGTATATAAACAGGAGGAGTTCTACCTATACGTTTTGATATTGTAAAAAACTCGTCTGTAAACGTTTGTTTGTAACCTTTACGAAACACTCCTCTGTGCTTTGATATCCTAACGGTGTCCCCCATCTGGAATTTAAACAGCACTGTTCCATGTGGTTTCAGTTTGTACAGAGTGTTAAAGACAGTTTTCTCATTGTCTTTACAAACGGAGGACGGGGCCATTTTTATTGACCTATGGTATGCAGAGTTGTAAGCAGCAACCATATCTTGTACTACGTCAATATATCGGCGCGAGTTAACAGCAGTTAAATATCTCCACATTCTGGTTTTGAAAGTCCTATTGAAACGTTCAACAACACTTGCTTTTGTTTCGTTCGATGTGGAAAAATGGTGAATTTTATATTGTGTCAGCAATTTTTGAAAAACCTTATTATAAAATTCTTTTTCCAGCGTCTGTTTGAAGCTTCTGGGGTACGCGTCCTTGTTCCAATATTTCCTTAAAGGCACTTGTCACAATAGGACCTGATTTGTTTTTTAAGACATATTACCCAGGCATATTTAGAAAACACATCGATACATGTCAATAAATATTGCACATTATCGTTTTCCGTTGAATATTCAGACATATCGACCAAATCAGCCTGAAATTGCTTATCGATACCATTGACAATCACTCTGTTTCTTGGGAAGTGTTTCAATGCAGGTGCGTGCAGTGTATACGCATCCTGCCTCAGCAGAAACTTTTTAACCGTGGGGATAGTTGGAGACAAGCAGGTAGATTCTTTGACGGAATCACGAAGCCTGTGTACACCGCCTAACCCTCCTGGGTGGGACGGATCATAGTATATTTTGTGCATAACCTTCTCCATGATTCATTTAAAACACAAGTGAACACATTAGAGTTATGTGATTCTTTTTATTTTTACAAAAAAACACACTCACACAGTCATACATATGACAGTCATGAAGACAGTGAAATCCTTTCTATCATAGATAGCATAGTGGCTAATACGGCTACATTGCTTTTACTGATTATGAAAATATGCAGTTTTTGCAAATCCTGTAAGACATCAGTATACTGTTTTTCTTGCACATACAAACTCACTGTATCTACAAGCATTGTATACATAGTAAGTATGTGATAAACTTTCATCTTCTTGAAATTGTGTGTAATATTGGCTATGACATCACAAAATGTTTCCACTATACTCTCACATGTCATTAACATCGATAATAACATCTGCAACAGACCCTCCCAAGGAGGTGTGCTATGTTGTCTTCTTACAATCACCATCAGTTTTTCTAACCTACTCACGACTGTACGATCTACATCAACACTCTTACATTGGTATTTTTCAACATCGTTCACATTATTAGCAATGGCTTGATCTAAAATACTAGATAAATGCGATACGTGGTATCGCTCACTGATATGGTTATACATTACACATAAACAATTCCCCATGTTTTCACCCTGTTATTTTTTTTCGTGCATATAAATCTCTCCAATAGTCACCAATCTCTCTAATTTCGGCTATTTTGACAACATCATCCCCTATCATAGAGTCATAAATAGCACTGATTTTAGTCGTAACATCTTCAGCCGTTTTCAACTCGTACAAAACTGTTTCAGATACTCCCCGGATTCTACCCTCATCAGCCGTGAGATGTTTCAAGGACAGAAAACGTTGCACGACACCAATGAATTTATCAGTCAGTAGTCTTTTCATAAGCTGTTCAAAGTGGACAGTGTAGAAGTGTTCTGGTGGCCCCTCTAAACAGGCATGCTGTTTCTGGCTTGGATGATTGATCTGACACCCCGAACAAAGCTCTTCCAAATATTTGTAAAGAACTATGTTAAGAAGATGTAGAGACGCTGTTTTAACGCTATCTATAAACAAAGATGACACCACACCATCAGTCTGATCAGGCGCCACTGTGTCCGAACAATCAGCAACACCTCCCTGTTGTAATACAGCATTTGTTGAGGGTATAGCTTGATATGCACATGTCTGAGGGGGGAGTGCCCCAAACAATAGAGATGGTAGCAGAGGAGGTGTAGGTGGGGATGGTAGGAAGTGTTCCGGCGATAGAGGTGGCGATGATGACAATGATGAAAGGGATTGAGGAGATCCGGATGCCGTTAGGGGTGCAAATAGACCAGGGGTGTTAGGAGGCGTACCTGTGGGGGTCGAATGAAACCACTCCAGATCCTCTGGGAAGAAAAAAATAACACATTACAATCACAGCAGCAAGAAAAAATAAAATAAAATAAAAGCATTTTAACTATTTTGGGCAAAGAATTAGCACATACAAATTAGACCCACCATTTTGCTAGTCTTTGTGTCTGATGATTTTAGGTCTATAGAGGTTCCGTGGTAGGGATAGAGACTGCTGGTCAGAGTCCCCAAATATCAATCTTTTTCTTATGTTCTCATAAGAACTCCTTATTTTGTCTCTTCTGATGACATAGTCGATGGTGTCAAACTGTTTCTTCAAAATCTCCCAGTCACACCATTGTATAAAGAACACATTTTTAAACCATTTGTTGTATTCCTCGTTAGATACAGGATACGGTTTTAACTTCCATTCTTCATGACCACGGGTAGCAACTAACTTCTCCCTTTCACTGCATACGCTAAGGAAAATAAAATCCTCTGTAGGTCTAGTGAAACAGTCTGCTTCCACACGATAGATACTGGAGCCATCACGACTGTCCCATTGAGACACATACACCAGCTCAGGTAAGCCAGGATTATCAAGGTCCGGAGAGACAACATCACGAAAAAGGCCCCAGTCTTTCACAGAAATTGTACAGGCTGTTTTGGCTTTGCTAGATAGTTCTACAGCAACACAAGTGTAAACAGCTAATGTCACGTATCCTGCACTGTATTGAATTGAATAACGGTATCCATTGACACCGACATATTCCAGATCAAATGTACACGGTTCAGTCATGCTTGTAGGAAAGATCTCCGAACGGAATCGCTTCTTTCTGGGAGGCTGACTCAAACTGCATGTTGTTCCAGTATTAGTCTCACCGCATCCCCATAACTCTTTTCGGGGGGCAAGGCTCATACCAAATGTAGTGGCTGCTGTTCTAGATGTCTCACCTTCTTCAACAAAAGATGATCCAGATTGTTGTCCAAATGTGGGGAAAGCCATGGCTGAAAAACGATTCCTCTTTGCTTTTCCCGAAAAAGAATTACATTTTTTTTTTGGTTGAGGAAGTTTGAGAACACGAGACAGCAAGCGAGCTAGCAGAACAGCTAAAAATGGTGGATAAAAAAAGTGAGCAGTCAGCCGTGAAACAAGGGGTTTTAAACCGCACAAACCCCACCCTGTAGGGCGTTTTTAAAATCAAACCAATAGCAAACCCATTCTTAACAGCTAACCATTGGTCTATCAGACGTTTTAACACCTTTTTAAAAAAATGTAAATGATGCCTCACCCCCACGTACACCATGACGACCGCGACGTCATCACGCTCGCGGTATGCGCGCGCAGCTTCGACGATTAGATGCACTAACATATTCGGCCACTAGATGGCGCTCGCGGGATGCCAACGTGCGGCTGTGACGTCATCACGCTCGCGGTATGCGCGCGCAGCTTCGACAATTAGATGCACTACCATATTCGGCCACTAGATGGCGATCGCGAGTAACGACGTGCGGCCGCGACGTCATCACGCCGCTCATAATCCCCCAGATTACATGGCAGGTTTGCGCGTGCGTGTGATGTCACACATGCACGCGCAGAGACGCCACCTTAATACTACTCTCTTGATTTATCCATCGCGTAGCCCTCCTGCAGTGCCAGCAGTGCCATCATGCAGTATTAAGCAGGGGGGGGGTCACCGCAGCATTTATATGTTTACAACAATTTGTGATTGTTAACACCTTGCCAAAATCACAGCATCACCTAGTGTTATCCAATTAATTTTTAGACAAAAAGTCTAATTAAAGCTTAGATAGGGCCCAAAAAATCAAGCCCGACCCGACCCTGAAGCATGTAAACTGCATTGTTTGTTTATTCAGAAAGGAATGGATTGCAAATGGATCCGAATGAAGAAACGTAAAAAAAACCTCTTGCCTCGACCGCCGGGGTATGCTTGGAGAAGTAACAAAAGAGGACATTGAAGGCTGACTATCATATTTTCTGCCATGACAAGCCTGCTTCATGTGTCTGTTCATCATCGAAGTCCCCGTTTTTTTGTCATAGGCGAGCAGTGCTTGTCAAGTGCTTAATGCACTCAACAAAGCCAACAAATATGTTGTCACTTCCCACAACTTGTTTAAGATGGTTCCATACCTCCAACTTTCCTCCAAACTTGCTCAAAGTTAATTCTCCTGCTTTTCTTTTTTTCTTTAAAGGGATATTTCACCGTTGGAAAGATGAATATATCTTTAAATTGGGTCACTTATGTAGCATTATTGTCTGTCACGGATTCAGCAGGTGGACCCAAATGCAAGACTCTTCCAGTCAGAAGTGCAGAACAAACACACTTTATTGTGACTCAACAACTACAAACTACAATACTCGTGACTATACAGCTGTCAGTCACGGCCGCAGCCGTTCCGCAACAAATCCGGACCCGGTGGGTATTGATGGACGGCGGAGCACGCAGCAGACACGCAGCGGAGCCGGTCCGCAGCTGTTACGCATCTAGTGGAAATCCCCGGTAAGTCTAATAGGCAAACACACTTTTCTTCATGCAGGTTTTGTCACAAACAGTATTATAGTTTGGACTGATGATTGCACGAGAACTTAACGGCTGTATTTCTAGACTTTGACATTTGATGACAGGGTGCGGGAGGTGCTGCAGTTTGCTAACCACCTGTTAGCAAACTGTGATCACAATAAAATGATCGCTTATAAATATCTCTGGTTGTTGTTTCTGTTCCACGACATTTTGTATGTCATGTTTGGTGTGTGGGATGAAGAGAGGGATAGTTTTAGTAACAAGGGGGCTTCTCGCCGGGTGAAACAGCTGATCTCTTCACCGAGGTGGAACAGCTGATCCACTTGTGCCTCTGTTTACCAGTGTCTACTGCTAACCCCGAAAGGTCTTTTTCAGCTCTTCGCCGCCTGAAAACCTGGCTCCGTAGCACTATCACTCAAAGTAGACTTCCACAAAGATATGGCAGAGTTTATCAGCCGAACTCCAGAGTGCAAATCTACGTTTGGTTTACTGAAATCATCATAAGGTAGAGACACGGTGTCTCAGATGGTAGCCTATATTTAGCCTAGTATAATTGTGATTTATGTATGCCTATTATTCTTAATAGACAAATAGTCTGTAACCTTTTAGAATTTGTCACATACTTTGCTGTTCGGTGTTCTGAGTTTGCTGTGCAGTAAACACCGTCAGCTCAGCTGTAGCCTACTTCACGGAGGGGAGGGGAGAGACAGAAGAGGAAGAGTGGTCTGCTATATATATATATATATTTATTTCATATATGCTATGTTGTATATTCATGTCATTGTTATCATAAGGAAAATGATTTGCCAGCCAGTGCTGTTTATTCAAAGATAGAGCTTTATTAACACAAAACACAAACGCAATCAGAAAAAAACTATGTACAAAGCATAGGAAACATACAGCACACACAACAAATATCCCACGCTCACGAGAAGCGAAATCCTACAGCACCGTCAACCCCTAACCCGCGGCCGCCTCGGAGCTGTTGGTAACTGTGACTCACTGTGACTTCAACAAAACTGCAGAGCCAACGTAGTTTGCACCGTCTGCAGCTCTGCGTGTGTGTGTTTGTGTCAGAGCTCTGCTCTCTGTCACTTTTCAGAGAGGATAGATAAGCTTGGGCTTACGCGCTCTCAGGTACCGAAATTTCAACGTTTAATGTGTAAAAAAGGGGGCAAATTTACTGGTTGCACGACTGGATGTAAAATTCAGTCGCACACTCTCAAATTTTGGTCGCAAAATGCGACCATTTGGTCGCAGTCTGGAGCCCTGGTATGGACACAACACATCTATGAATGCACCTGAAAAATATTCACATTGACCAAAAACGGATCTAATCTTACCCTCTTTTCTTCTAGACCAGTGGTTCTCAACCTTTTTTGTGCCAGCACCCCCTATCCATTATCCAGGTCCCTAACGCCCCCCATCAAATATTATGTAGGCTAATTGCCCCGACTATTAATGATTACGCCCTAATATAGGCCTATTATTATTGTTGTTACTATTGTTATAAAAAATAATCAATAAAACATGTATTAGTTTCCCAGGTATCAAAAAGCCATGTGAATAGCAATATTTACAGTTTTTTTTTTAAAATGCAACCATTTGACATTTAAATTAAATAACAGCAGCCAATCAGAACTACTACATTCAAACTATAATTAGGTATTATCAAAAGGCCTGCTGCATGGTGTGAATCTCAGCACCTTTATAAGATGACTATAATTTGAATGTCCTTTTTTGGTTGTGAAGTGACCTCGGGTATCATGAAAGGCGCTTTAAATAAAATGTATTATTATTATTATTATTAGTAGTAGTAGTAGCCAATTAGTAGCCAATCAAAAACAGCTAGCAATTTAACCTTCAAATCTATTTTTTCATTCAAATCTAAATCTCTAATCGAATTGTTCCATGGAAAACAAGCTTACACTTATCAAGGGGTAAAAGCAGGATTACACACACGCACGCACACATGCACGCACGCACGCACGCACGCACGCACACACACGCGCACACAGACACACACACACAGAAAAAAGTATTTTGGTGATGACAAACAACTTGAAGAACGATACCTACTGCCGAATGGAAATAAGTTTACAACCTTTGAAAATTAGTGAGACCCCTTTGTTGATGCTTAGAAGAGTATAAGTTAGAAGAGTCTAGGTTAGAAGAGTCTAGGTTAGAAGAGTCTAGGTTTGCTATCGCCTGTCTTGTGAGTAAATAGCAGAAAAAAACGCAACCCCACATCGCGCTGCGTTTTGAGGAGGTGTGAGAGTCCCGTACAGTAAACAGTGACATCACTGCCTCTATCGCTTCAACAAGAAAGTTTTAAAACAGCAAACACAAGCCCTGAATTGCCCGGGAGTTTGGGGAACAGCTAAATGTTTGCACAGTCGATATCTCTCGCTCGTCTCTTTTCTTTCTCTTTTTCGTGAAATGAAGCTGCCTTCAGGTACAGTAGGAAACGTTGGGTTCTATAAAAGATCTGACGAAAAACTGTTACTGTGAAATATAAAGTCTACTTGTGCTACATTGGGGGGGTAAAGAACACAACAGGACGTCGCACCACCCTGGCAGCCGGTGAAGAGTCAGCCTCATAAGAATGAGTGTTAAGTGCTCGGGTTTAGTTCGCAACATTTAGATTACATTGATGCTGTTGTAACGTTACTTTATGTAACAAAAAAAGAGGTCCGTCGAGTTGTTTGGGCATAACGTTATATGTTGGTTTGCTAATAGCTAAGGTTAGCTAGCTAAGACCACAGGCTTACAAGTTCAATGTAACATCGGGTAAGAACGAACGAGTGTTGTAGCTAAAGCTGTCGGTTATTCAGTTAAACATGCTGTGGTCAGGCCCCTACTTAAGAAACCTAATCTTGACCCTACAGTGCTGTCCAATTTCAGACCAGTCTCTCATCTGCCTTTTTTGTCAAAGGTTTTGGAAAAACTTGTTTTTATACAGTTACAAGCCTTTTTGCAAACGAACTCTGTGCTTGAAAAATTTCAGTCTGGTTTCAGATCACGTCACAGCACTGAGTCTGCACTGCTTAGAGTGCACAATGATATTGCCCTGTCTGTAGATGCCGGGAATCCTACTATTTTAGTGCTATTGGACCTCACAGCGGCGTTTGATACAGTGGACCATGCAGTCCTCCTCTCTCGCCTTGATCAGTGCGTAGGCATCCGAGGCTCGGCACTTCAGTGGTTTAGCTCCTATTTGGCGAATAGAAGCTTCTCTGTCATGATTGGTGACTGCTCCTCGTCAACCGCTCCTCTCTCTTGTGGGGTACCCCAGGGTTCAATTCTTGGCCTCATCCTGTTTTCTTTATATATGTTGCCGTTGGGGGCTATTATAGGAAAGCACAACCTGTCTTTTCCCTGTTATGCAGATGATTTGCAAATTTATTTGCCTATGAAACCGAATGACAGTGTCTACACTCCCTGCTTAATTGTATTAATGATATTAAGTTGTGGCTGTCACAAAACTTTCTTAACTTGAACGAAGATAAAACGGAGGGTATCATCTTCAGTACTTCAGCCACGACAAACTCATCTTTGAGTTTGGGAGCACTGGCTTCATACTTTAAGCCAGCTGTCAGAAATGTGGGGGTTACTTTTGAATGCAACATGAAATTTGACAAACAAATCAGCAATGTTGTTAGAATGAGCTTTTTCCAGCTCCGTCTACTAGCTAAGGTTAAGCCATTCCTTAACAGGCATGATCTAGAAAAGGCGATCCATGCTTTTATTAGTTCAAGGTTGGATTACTGTAATGCTCTCTATGTTGGTTTGAATCAAACCTCCATGTCACGCCTTCAACTTGTGAAAAATGCTGCTGCTCGGTTTTTAACAAATACATCTAGACGTGCACACATCACTCCCGTTCTTTACACCCTACATTGGCTCCCTGTGCGTTTTAGAATAGATTTTAAGATTTTATTGTTTGTTTTTAAGGCCCTAAATGGCCTTGCCCCGGAGTACTTATCCGAGATTTTAACCCTGCGTGAGCACAGTCGGTCCTTGCGGTCTTCTAACTAACTGATTTTAGAAGTGCCAAGGTCAAGGTACAAACGATGGGGTGATCAGGCTTTTGCGGTTGCTGCCCCGAGACTCTGGAATAAGTTACCCCCTGATATTCGCACAACTACAGATGTTGCTCTTTTCAGGTCTAAACTCAAAACCTACCTGTTTAGAATGGCTTTTAATACTCAGTAGTAGAGTCACAATTTCCTCTTCCTGTTTCTATATAACCTTTTTATGATTCTACTGTTTTCTACGTTTTCATTCTTCCTATTGTAAGATATGTTGTTCTATTCTTAGTTCCTGATGTGAAGCACTTTGGATACCTGCCGGTTTGTAAAGTGCTATACAAATAAATTTTGATTGATTGATTGATTACAGACTCTCTCTCTGTGTGTGTGTGTGTGTGTGTGTGTGTGTGTGTGTGTGTGTGTGTGTGTGTCGGTTATATGCGGGAGGGTGCTGCTGACATGAAAATGTATCGGGGCAACTAACGTTAGCACAGTGTATGGGATCTCTTTGTTTATCATGTCATTTTCCTAAATCTCTCTCCACTCCTGCACACTAAAGAAGCCCTCCATAAATCATTAAGTTTTCATATAAATGAAGCAGCGTTTTTAAGGTCGGACTCAAATTGGATTTTTAGCCCACCTTTGTGTCTTTGTTGTGTGCTTTATTTTGTGTGGTCTTTTAATTATTGAGTCAATTGTGCTTGGTTCACCTCACTGATTCTAAATGTTTTCTTTCATAGGATCCTATTTGAACAGCATATACAATGCTTTATAGTGGTAAGTCCTGTCATATTTCTTTTTTCTTTGTATATTTCCTAAAATAATTGAAAGTTACAGATGGAAACATTTATTTGTTTCTCAATTGTTTGCAAATGAAAATGGACCTACTCTCACAGATATTGCCATTTTAAACTTTAACAGTATCAGAAACATTAAAACACCAACTGGTTGTTTAGTGTTATTGCTTTTTTTGAAAAAAAAAGATTTTAGAATTGTGGAAAGGTTATGTAAAATATTTTACATACCACAATTTATTGGCAAGAACAGCATACAAATTGTAAGGCCCAACGTCTATTTATTTTTCATCTTTCTCCTACTATATTAATCTTTTTGTCTCAGTTTTAACCTTTCCTCTATTTATTTTCTTACTTACAAGTCAATAAAGCCAGATTGTCGTGAAATACGTTAAAGACTACAAACCCAAAGGTCGCGTATGACGTCCTAACTTCCTCTCTTTGTATCTTTCTTTGTCTTTACTGTCAATCTCTTTCCTACGTGATTTGGAGTTGACAGCAAGGCTAGTACCTTTGTAGTAACCATGTTGAAATATTCTTAGAGAAATATGTACCCATGTGACAGTGTACACCAGTAGTTGACTTCAAAGTGTAGTGTGTTTAAAGAAACAATGCAATCCACATCTTTATTACAGTTAATAATAATTAAATAATATAAGTACTACTAAGTGTGGTAAAGCCACATATTTTTGCAATCTGCACTTTAGTTTGTGTGATTTGTTTCTGACTTTCATATGAACGTTTACACCAAGCTTGGTCAGTGCTCAATATACTACTGTGATTGAAGTAGTTAAATAAAAGATGTCATTCATATAAATTCATGCATCACCTAATTTCATCATCACATACAGGCCTGGCCTCCAGGAAATAACAGTTTGTTTAATCTATCTAATCTTGTGTTGTTCATACTATACAAGGATGTATTACTTGTTTTTGTTGAATAATACAGAAGACAAAGTGCTTAAAAAATTATTGCATATTAAATTGCAATCACAATATTTGTGGAAAAAAATTAGATTATTTTCTAAAATCGTTAGCCCTACTTACTACTCCCTTATGATTTAATACTTGTGTATTTGTTTCTCGATTGGTCTTATTGACTGCCTTTTTTTTTTTTTTTTAATAGGGCATGGATGAAGACGCCATCAACAAGGCCATTGAAGAAACCAGTGTTGGGATTTATGTTCTTAAAGAACATGCTTCAAGTGATTAAACAGGGGACATTGGTATTGTCCTTGAAGGCATCAAGATGTTGCAAGATCTTTATAATGTAGCATTACCTGTTGCTACGCTGTTTGGACTAATGTACAGTATGCCCTGAACTTCAGCTACCCTGCTCACCTTCGATCCAAAAGATTTGCATGGAACTTGATGGAGGGAAACTTACCAACAAAGCACTTGCTCTAAAAAACAGGCTCTTCCAGTGAAAGGGCCAGAGAGACTGCGCCGTCAACCAAACAGCGTAGTTGTCCCTAAAGGCATCGTTGGTATGGCTGTACTCTTTGGACTAGTTTTTTTTGTTTGAATTAACTGGACAGGATTTGCATGGAGCTGCATGGAAATAACCTTTTGCAAACCAAGCAAAAGTTTTCTCTCTAGAAAACAGACTCCTTCATTGAAGACCAACAGGCATCTTTGGTACTGCTATACCAGATGGAATTTTTTTTTTTTTTTACACAGGGTTAACATTTTTTGTCATTTGAAAAACTACTTTGAAAACAGAGTGCACAATTTAAAGGGTAACTTCGGGTTTTTCAACTTGGACCCTATGTTCCTCTGTTGTTGTTACTGATGGGAACAACGATCTTCGACATTGTTCCAGTATAAAGCGAGTAGGCCTGTCACGATAACAAGTTTTGCTGGACGATAAATTGTCCCAGAAATTATTGTGATTAACTATAATCTTGTCGTCCTGAGACCATTTTCATCTAATATAATGATAATGGCATAATAATGCAGGTACACTTTTTCAAAGATAAATAAACTTTTATTTCTAAGGAATTTTTAACACTAGAACTGGAAGATATTTTAAATATCCACAATATGTCTTTGATCTCCTTTAGTAGGCTATGTCGTCTTTCACACTGTTGTACAGTTGTGGAATTGCCGTTTGTGGCACGTATGTTCCCCCAGGCAATTGGTACTGACCGTCAAATGTTTGCATTATTCCTCGAGTGTTTGTGCGATAGACTGCAGACTCTGTACTGCTGTTAACAATTATTTATTAAAAACTAAATATTACATTTAAATAATAACATAAATTATATCTATGTGGCTATCTGCCACATGGCGAGTAAATATATTTACCATAATAGTTCTGTTTTTCAGTCTAAAGGTGCAGCTACTTTCATCTGCTCTTCTGCAGGTCGGAGCTTCGCGGGGGTGGGCCGACACACACACATGCGCGCACGCACAAACAAACACTGGCGCCACTTTCCTGAAACCGCTTGCAAGACATCATCCACAGCGGCGTATGTCCGAGCACGGCGGATATCGCTCATATTCTTTTTTTTTTTTTTTTCTCTTGACGCTGCCTTAACTGTTCAAGGTTCCTGCTTTTGCCAATATCTGCTTTTGTGTTTTACTTTTGTGTCAATAATAAAGATCCTTTTCTGAAATGCAATTTATAATCTGTTGATGTAATGCACTTGAACTGAATTGTAATATAATACACTTGTAGTGTAATAGCAACATTCATGCTTAAGTATAACAAAATGGGGATAAAAGTACAGATGAAATATACTTCAAACTATTTGTTTCTACCTTACACTATAATAAGATTGCACTGAAAGTACGTGTTCATGATGTTTAGGTTGTAGTTGAACTTCACTTCAAACACATTATTATTGTCATAGTGGGACACTTTAAAAGCACTAAATATAGTTATGAAGTGCATTTGTAGATCACTTGAAATATCACAAAGGCATACTAAATTAAAATAGTTTACAGTAATTATAAGTATGATAGCAGTATGCACAAAATATACTTAAACACAACTATAAGTTGCGCTGCAATGCCTTTTAAGTGTATTTCAATAAGAATGGTAATACAATGCAATTGTACTGTAAGTGTGCTTAATTGCTCATGAATCTTGATTTTCATTAGTGTATTTTAGTGCACTTGAAGTTTAAAAAAAAGTTGTTCCATTTTAGTATACTATTTACACTTGAAGTGTAGTCAAATAGATGTTAAGTTGAAGTTAATACATAATTGAATACACTTAACTATACTTGTATTTGACAATTTGAAAATATACTTAGTACACTTTATTAAAGTATATTTTTAATAGAATTCTTTTTCACCTGGGTCTATTACAGATTGATATTCTAGAAGGCAGTCTTACTACTTCCTCCCACGACTCAGAGTCAATTGACATTTTAAGCAGCATATTCCAAGTTGTTCGTAAGTGTTTCAGTTTGTCTACCGTTCAGTGGCGTTTTTTGACACGGGCGAACTGGGCAGCCGCCCGGGGCGGCATTTTTTTCATGTCACATGGGATGGGCGGCACGAGAACTTAAAAAAAATTTAAAAAATCCTCTGCGCCGTGAAGTGTATTTTTGTTTTCTATCATTTCACTGTGTGGGGAACTGGCAGATCAGCGCCCCCAGCAGCTGCAGGCGCCCTGCTTGCTGAGAGAGGTCAACACCCCACACTTTCACAATGAAATGGACTAGTCCGTAACAGTGTGCCACAGCGCGAAAGATAAACACACGGTGACAGGAGAAATGGGAAGTACGCAGAGACGGAGCAAGACGTGTCTAAACCTTTCTTTTATGTCAATGGTCTACGCCAAAATGAAACAAAATTACCCAAGCGGCTCAAATAAAAGAAAAAAGCGAAAATACAGTAGCAGTAGCAGGACCTTCATCAGCTCCCATGGCCGATGATAGCGGTGCTGGTGTCGGCTATAGTGACATGCACAGTGAGGAAGAGACTTTAGGAGGAGAGGGACAGAGATGAGGGAGTGAGGCTACAACCTGCGGTAAGCACAACTCCCCTTAAAACACGTTGGCCCTTGATAAAACTGAGTGGTGGACAAACTGTTGATGATAACACTACAACAATAAAAGAGTGGGAAACTGTATGATTGCATTAGTAGCCTATATAAATGTTGCATCATGCAAACGTTCTTAACGAGAATTGATGCTTTTCTATCTGCATTGACAGACAAATATTCATGCTCAAATTATAGCATAGGGCATAGGGAAGTATTTAATGTGTTAACTCTCACTGATTCTTGCTTACTCATTACATGGCGTTAGTTTTAGGAGTAGGAGTTGGTATACATATTCAGGGGAACGCAAGGACGGGTACAGCTTTATCAATACTAGTTGTTGTACAGTTTTATTCCCAACATGTATATATTTTAAATTATTTGTTCTTATATTCTATCCTATTATTATTTCATGTATATTGTAGGCTATCATATTATTTAATTTATATTTTGTGTGTGCTGTGTGTCTGATATTGTGCTGCTGCAACACTGGTATTTCACATTTTTTTGGATCAATAAAAATCTATCTATCTTTTTGGGTTCAATAAAAATCTATCTATCTATCTATCTATCTATCTATCTATCTATCTATCTATCTATCTATCTATCTATCTATCTATCTATCTATCTATCTATCTATCTTATGTGGTGGGCCTGTCTGGGCCAAAATGCCAGCGCTGATTTTTGGTCCCAGTCTGTCCCTGTCAGTAACTGTGGCTCAAGCAGAGTGGAGCTTTTCCAGACTAAAGTTAATCAAGTCAAACCTGAGGTCATCATGTCCCAAGGATCACTGGCCTTGCCGTCATCAATATCAATCACTCAATAGGGGAGCAGTTTTCATACGATGACATCATTCATCAGGTTTTAGTTTGGGTTTTCTGTTCTTAGTGCTATAGTGTAATAATTACATTCTCTTTAGTGTGTTTTCCCATTTGTGTGATGAAGGATTTGCTATTTCGAATATTTGTTCTATATTGTGTCTTTTGGCAATGTTGGAGGTAGAGATTGTGCACCTTAAAAAAAAGAATTGTGTGTGTGTGTGGGGGGGCGCTCGTAGGGGGTCTTGCCCGGGGCGTCATTCAATGTAGAACCGCCCCTGCTACCGTTAGTTTGTAACTCAGAGTAGAATCTAGACACAAAACGTCCACGTTTCCGACAGTCCAGTAGAGTTTTTTCAAGCAGGTAACAGTTCATTGGTAGATCCAGGGATCCAGTCTTTGATTGTACGTAATGCCTGATCTGGAGATACTTGTAGAAGTCTTTGGCAGGTATATTATATTGAGGTCTTATATCTTCGAATGTCTTAAATTTACCTTTGTCCCACAGATCATACATTCTCCTGATACCAGCTTCTTGTCATGACTTGAGATTGAGACCAGCGCCCTCTGCTGTTAAATCTGGGGTATCTACCAGAATTGAAAGAAAGTTAAGAGCCTGAGACTTCCCAAATAATTTCTTCAAAATACTCCATGTCTTGATAACATTATTAATTAAGTAATTGTCTTTAACAGCAGGTGGCAGTTCTCTTGCACGTTTATCTAATAAGTTTATAAGACAGAAGGGTTGGCTAATTACTTTTTCAATCTCAAGCCAAGGTGTCACATCATGTTCAATTGCCCACTCTGAAACAATTCTAGCATGAATATGAATTGAATGACAGTACATAGTTCTCAATCTTTGGTAAGCCCCACCCACCCTGTTGCTTTAGAAGTTGTAAAGTATCCATTTTAAGCTTAGGTTTTCTGCCTGCCCAGATAAAGTCTGATATCAGTTTATTAATGTCCTTAAGATCATTTGGATTCAAAAACACAAAAAGCATTGACACTGGATAAGAAATTTTTGGAAGTAGTACCATTTTAGTAAGGTTAATTCTACCAAGCATTGACAAAGGAAGCTTTTTCCAACTTGTAACTTTTTCTTTTATGTGACTAATTAAAGGATTGATATTCTCCACATACAGCTGACCAACTCTGGGTGTGATTTATATTCCTAGATACTTAAATCCTTTAGGTGCCCAGCGGAAAGGTTTAACATAAGCAGGCTCGACCTGACCACTCTTTGTTAAAGGCATTATTTCTGACTTTTCAAAATTTACCTTATACCCCGATATTTGCCCAAATTCTTTAATACAATCAATCAATGCTGGAATTGATTTATCGGGATCTGTCAGAATTAAAAGAATATCATCGCCGTATAATAAAATGTTGTGCTGTTTTGTTCCTATTAAAGTTCCCCCTATATTTATATTCTGTCTGACGGCTATCGCAATCAGCTCTATTGAAAGCATATTCTTAAAATTTTACCCTTGCTCCAGTTAGTAGCGCCTGCTACAATTTATCTCCGAGTTGTGAAGACGGTGTACTGCTTCCTGTAAATTACCAAGAAGACCAAAAAAATACACTCACCCGCTTAGCTCTGCCTCAGTGAATCGCGCTGAAAGCAGCCAGCTGTGCTCCTCACGTTTAAACTTGCGTGCATGGTGGGGTTTAAAACATTACTGCCAAGTCTAAGTAGCCTGTTTAACATCCAAAGAAAGTCATTGAACTTCTCAAGAGTTAATAAACAGTACAGACATTTCATAAATAATCATATACTTACGTGATATGGAGGAGAAAAACAAAATGCTCCGTATGTCTTGAACAACTCCTGTGTGTTTCCAAGTGAAGTTTGATATTTCCATGACTATTTACATTGTAGATTCTCACTGAAGGCATCAAAACTATGAGTTTGAGTGTGCAGACAACTCTTTTACCAGTTGGCCTGAAATACTCCCATACTTCGTAAGCTTTTGCTCTAACTCTCGGACTCATCTCCTCCACTATTTTTCAAATCGAAGCAGTGAAGCATAGACAGTATATAAGAATTGACCAACAGATCCCGTTGCTCTGGATGGGGACCAGTGAAGGATATTAGAAGCACTTTTCCGGTGAGCGCTGAGCATTACTGCGCAGCCTCCAACTGAGAGAGACAAAGTAAATGTGACGTGAGCAACCTGTCTGAAAGTCTTCTGGTAGCTGTGCCAAGAGAAATCTCAATCATTCCTAATCTTGCAGAGACGGAGAGCGTAGGTATATGTAAGGAGATAACATGGGCACAGGCTAATTATTGCTAACTAAAATGCTAGTTAACATTAGAAATTAAACCTAAACAGCTCATGTAAGTCGAAACTGCCTGCGAGCTTCTCCTGTACTATACGGTAATTCCTCTACTATGTGACACAATCGTTAGCCTATTTTTACAAAAACATTTGCTACGGAGCCATAACGTGAGGTACAAGTTAATGGAGCCTTTTATACATTGTCGTGTTTCTTTAGAAATAAACAATGGACAAATAGTCTTTAAACGCTTCAGATGTAAAGTTATTTGCTGTCAAAGTGATGTCAAAATGAATGGCAGTCAATGGAATGCTAACAAGAGGTGATCGTTTTGTAGCATCAAAATGGCGCCATAGGAGGTTTGAGTTCTGAAGTGAAGCTTACGTCCTTGCAGTGAAGCAGGCGGGGCAGAGTGATAGAGAAAGACAAAGAGGAGCAGATTAACCAGCAGGGCGCGAACAGTGCGCACACTGGTGTGGAGGTGAATTACAATGAGTTTTAATGGAATACTGGAAAAGCTTAATAACAATAGGAAAATTGAAGTCTAGATTATGAGGCCATTTCAGCAGAGCCAACAGCTTCATATGCCATGGACATGTGAATATGGTGCTAAATTTGCCAGTATTTTAAGAAGACAAATGGTTGGGACTTTGTCATGCAATGACAAAGCTGATATGCTTTAAGTGAAGCACAGTGTTTTCGTGTCAGCAGAAAGACTGCTCTTAAAAAAACTGCACAGTGGTGCCTCTATCTCCATTCCACCTGACAATCTTGGATGAGCAAGACCAAATAAAGGTCACTGTAGTCATGCCACTATGCACAGTGGTTGAGCTCTAGGAGACTTTGATGTTGTTTGCATGGAATGCACATTTTGCCTTTGTGGCAAAGCCTGATTAAAACTAATTGTTGAAATAAATTATTTTGTGTATCTTTTGTACATAACATTGGTCATTGGTCATTGCTAATTACGCGTGTCGGAGTTACCAGCAGACGCCGCTCCTTGCAACCATTCATTCGCGCGGCACTCAGACGCCGCAAATCGTCAACAATGAAAAGGGAACTCCCTGCTGAGTTCAATGATAGCTCACACAAGACTCTACGTCATACGGTTAATTAGCTGTGAAAAGGGGCGTGGCAAAAGCGTAGGGGGCGGGTCAAACCATCACCAATTAAAAAAGAAGTCTGTGCTGAGTTCAATGATACCTCACATAAGACTCTACCTTAAACGGGTTAAAAGTTATGAAAGGGGGCGTGGCTTAAGTATATGGGGGCGGGCCAAACCATCAGCAATGAATAAGGAAGTCTCTGCTGAGTTCAATGATACCTCACACAAGGGTCTACATCAAACGGCTCATTAGTTATAAAAGGGGGCGTGGCTAAAGCATAGGGGGCGGGTCAAACCATGACCAATGAATAAGGAAGTCTCTGCTGAGTTCAATGATACCTCACACAAGGGTATACCTTAAAGGGTTCAAATGTTATGAAAGGGGGCGTGGCCTGAGTAAGTGGGCGTGGTTAAAGTATAGGGGGCGGCTCAGTATCACATGTAGACCACACATTATAAGTTTCATGTAAATTTCAGGCAGATACGACAACGTACACTCAAGTTACAACAACTTCATTGTTCATCGCTAAACACTCAAAATGGCCGCCGCGCCACGCCCACACCGTCTGACGAAAAGTTTTTCTTTTAATAACTTTTCATCGTTAAGGTGTTGACATGGTACAGACCAAGTTTGAAGTCCATCGGATGAAATCTCTAGGAGGAGTTCGATAAAGTATAGCACCTTTACTTTTAGGCCTACTTCCTATTGCCACTAGGGGGCGCTATGACTTTAAGTAAATATCGGCCTTTATTCATCCTCAGGGTTGGACTCTTATGAATCCTGAAAAGTTTCGAGCCAGTTGGACAATGTACACTCGAGTTACACCAACTTCCTGTTTCGGCGGCGAAACGCACAAAATGGCCGCCCCGCCACGGCCACGCCCTATGACGAAAAGTTTTTCTTTTAACAAATTTTCATCTTTAACGTCTTACGATGGCACAGACCGAGTTTGAAGTTGATCGGATAAAATCTCTAGGAGGAGTTCGTTAAAGTACGACATGTGGAAATGGCCAAAATCGCACTAATTTCGAACATTTAATTAAAAATGGCGGACTTCCTGTTGGGTTTAGGGTATGGCTTTAATGAAGTGTTTTGTACATCTTAACATGTTACATATGTGTACCAAGTTTCGTGAGTCTACGTTAAACGCATTGCAGGGGCTCAATTTTCTTAACTTTCTAGGGGGCGCTAGCGAGCAATTTTTGTGTGCCTATTCCCGGTAACCTTAAAATACCTACATTTTCACCAGACTTGATGCGACTGCCAAATTTTGTGAGTTTTTGAATATATTAAGCCCCTCAAAAAGCCAATTCATTTGACGGGAAAATAATAGAAACAATTAAAGCTGCGAGCAGCAATGGACGGGCCCTCGCGCCTCTGCGCGTGTCGGGGTTACTGGCGGACGCCGCAACTTGCGACCGTGCATTCGCGCGGCACTCAGACGCCGCAAACCGTCACCAATGAAAAGGGAACTCCCCGCCGAGTTCACCGATACCTCACACAAGACTCTACGTCATACGGTTCATTAGCTGTGAAAGGGGGCGTGGCTAAAGCATAGGGGGCGGGTCCAACCATCACCAATTAAAAATGAAGCCTCTGCTGAGATGAATGATACCTCACACAAGACTCTACCTTAAATGGGTCAGCATGTATGAAAGGGGGCGTGGCTTAAACATAGGGGGTGGGCCAAACCATCACCAATGAAGAAGGAAGTCTCTGCTGAGTTCAATGATACCTCACACAAGACTCTACCTTAAACGTTTCAAATGCTATGAAGGGGGCGTGGCCTGAGTAAGTGGGCGTGGTCATATTATAGGGTGCGGCTCAGTATCACATGTAGACCACATATTATAAGTTTCATGTAAATCGGATGATGTTTGTCATATAAGGCAGATTTCCTGTGGCCACGGGGGGGCGCTATGACCAAAAGTCAATTTTGGCCTGTAGGTGTCCTCAGGCCTTGACCCTTGTCCAACGTGAGATATTTCGGGCAGATACGACAACGTACACTAAAGTTACAACAACTTCTTTGTTCATCGCTAAGCATTCAAAATGGCCGCCACGCCACGCCCACACCGTCTGACGAAAATTTTTTCTTTTAATAACTTTTCATCGTTAAGGTGTTGGGATGGTACAGACCAAGTTTGAAGTCCATCGGATGAAATCTCTAGAAGGAGTTCGTTAAAGTATAGCACCTTGACTTTTAGGCCTACTTCCTGTTGCCACCAGGAGGCACTATGACTTTAAGTAAATATCGGCCTTTATTTGTCCTCAGGGTTGGACTCTTATGAATCCTGAAAAGTTTCGAGGTAATCGGACAACGTACACTCGAGTTACACACACTTCCTGTTTCGGCGGCGAAACGCACAAAATGGCCGCCCCGCCACGGCCACGCCCTATGACGAAAAGTTTTTCTTTTAACAAATTTTCATCTTTAACATCTTAAGATGGCACAGACCGAGTTTGAAGTTGGAGTTCGTTAAAGTTAAAATCGCACTAATTTCGAACTTTGAAATCAAAATGGCGGACTTCCTGTTGGGTTTAGGGTATGGCTCCAATGAAGTTTTTTGTACGTCTTGACATGTTACATATGTGTACCATGTTTCGTGAGTCTACGTTAAACGCACTGCAGGGGCTCAA
This sequence comes from Perca schrenkii, assembly GCA_025617405.1. Classification (NCBI taxonomy): domain Eukaryota; kingdom Metazoa; phylum Chordata; class Actinopteri; order Perciformes; family Percidae; genus Perca; species Perca schrenkii. Next base: position 22,397 of record JABUOV010000232.1, read on the forward strand.
TTTTCTTAACTTTCTAGGGGTCGCTAGCGCGCCATTTTTGTGCGCCTATTCCCGAAACCCTTAAAATACGTAAATTTTCACCAGACTTGATGCGACCGCCAAATTTAGTGAATTTTTGAATATATTAAGCCCCTCAAAAAGCCAATTCATTTGACGGGAAAATAATAATAGAAACGATAATAGAAGAAAGAAACAATAATTCCTTCAGTTTCAATAGGGCCTTCGCCGCTGTCGGCGCTCGGGCCCTAATAATAGAGTTCTTAAATAGGTTTTTAAAAATGCCCATCTCTGTAGGGATCCTTTCCATAATGTTGTCAGACACTTCAATCTAAGCCTGGCAGTGGTAAAAACAGCACTTTTGTGGTCGAAATTGATGATGCACATTTGCCGTATAGGATTACATTGCAGCCGAGTCTGCAGCTTCTGCTCACAGCGTTCTCGCTTACTACTAGACCAACTTCAAAGATTGTTTTTCCCAATAAACCTATTTATAATTATCGTTTTAGTTTACATTATGAATGTAATTGTAAAATGGATTACAGCACACAGCTGTGTTCGCAGCACGAAATCTGACATGTTAAAAATGAGCACTGACTTTATACAACAAGATAAGCTTACTTGTTATGAGGAGTCCTACACAGCTTGTTACAACTGTAGTGTTTTCCGTGGCTCTGGAGGTTTGTCAAGTCCAAAAAAAGAACCTTAATGACATCATAACGATGTCATCAGGTTCAGTCAGATCAGTTCTGTGTTACAAACTTGGGTTGTGGAATTTGAGAGACATACTAAAAAAAATCTGTCGCTAATCCCCTAACTTTAAGCGTGTGATGCAGCCCCTTTTGAGAAAAAATATTTGATGCTTATACAAAAGACAATTGTTAAAATAACATTATACATTTCAGATGTCTCCTGTGCACTGTCCTCTACATTAAACTCAGAGCAATTAAAGTGAATAGCAGCCTTGTATCATGATGTGGCCGCAGACAAAGCTCCCCTCTGCTGCAATGAGATAGCGTTAAAGGTGGACAAATTTTCCACCGCCACCGCAATATTCCGCCTGTCCGTTGCCTAATCACAAGCGCAAGGTTATTTTATTTACAGGTGTAATCAGCTTGTCAAGAATAAATAAACAGCTTGAATGACTTTGAGATTAACACTGCAAGCTGACGCATCTCTATCTCTCTGTGTCATCTGAAATGAGGGAGGAGCTCAGCGTTCGCCTTGTATCTATCATGCAGCGCTGGCGACAATAATCAATCTGACACGCCATCTGCCTTAGCTTCATAACCATCTGCATTTCCAATCACCTTCACCCATGCTCATTTTCTTTCTTTCTTTCTTTCTTTCTTTCTTTCTTTCTTTCTTTCTTTCTTTCTTTCTTTCTTTCTTTCTTCTCTGCCTGCTCTACCTCTGACCCCTCCACTCTCCTTCCCTCCATGTCATTTCTTCATCTCTCCTGTCTTCCCCTCCCGCAATCTCTCTATATTGTGTTTCTAATATCAACCGTGGCACTAATTAATGGAATTGTACAGAGAGAATGGAAAGCAGATGGCTTCATTACACAAACAAATATAATCACATCCAAAATAGTGGCACATTCTGCAATGATCCTTGCATAATTAAGCAGCCTGCTAACATTGTATAACATTACAGATACTACTAATAAGAAAAAAAATGACTTGTTTATCAGTGTAAAAAACTCCTTCCAGGAAATGTATTTTCAGTCTATTAATTTGATTGAAAACTATTCCCTGCTCAGTGGGCTGAGGGTGTTTTCAGACAAAAAAGAGGGCAGATGTTTGTAACATCTGGTGCCCAATTACAGTATTATTGCCACACTTGATTGTCACCACATTTTTTTGTGTAAGAATCAGATTGGTAGAATTAAAAGTGAGTTGCCTGTGTGTGTGGTCATGCAAAGATTCTCAAAAATTGCACATAGGCATCAGTTGCTTGAGTCGAGATGGTAGGGAATTCATCTCACTCACTAAGAAATGTATGTTAATAAAGTTGTGGCACAAACAAGCCCTCAGAAACAGCACTGCATAAGCAAAGAGCCCCTTTATCACCAATTGCGACAGCAGCGAGTGATTCATCTTGAAGAGCATTTCTCCCGGGCTGGCATACGTGTGCCTCAAAGCCTCTTCATAATTGGAGTATCCTCTGATCTAATCTGAGATCTGGTAATGGAAGCCGTCCTCCGCCCTGCTTCCTGACTTTTTGGTGATGTTAGCTGGCATCTTGGAGCAATGATAGCAGCCATTCTAAATGGACAAAGGCTTTAGTGCAATATAACTGTGACACACTACACCAAAGACATCTCATGAGTAAGTAATCCTTACCTCTGCTGACACCGGTTCCCTCAACATCCTTATCCTCCTCGACCTGAGTGCAGCCTTCGATACCGTGAGCCATAACATCCTGCTCATCAGACTCAAAGACCTCGGTATCGAAGGTACTGCACTCAGCTGGCTCCGTTCCTACCTTTCCAACAGATCCCACTTAATTTCTCTCCATAACCACACCTCTGCCACAGCCACAGTCACTCAAGACGTTCCCCAAGGCTCCGTACTCGGCCCCCTCCTCTTCATCATCTACATGACCCAGACCCATCTCTTCACCTCTGCCTATCTGTAACCCCACGCCCCCTCCCTTTTTATCTGTGCCTGAATTTTGTTTTGTTTTTGTTTTGTTTTGTACCTTGCTCTGTAAAGCGACTTTGAGTCCTTGAAAAGCGCTATACAAATTAAACTTATTAAGGCCCGAGTGCCGACAGCGGCGAAGGCCCTATTGAAACTGAAGGAATTATTGTTTCTATTCTATTCTCTTTCTTTCTGTTCTTGTGGCGTGAGGTTTTGGTCCTGATGGACCTCAGCCTCCTGCCAGGACTCAAAGAGTTTGTGGCCAGGGTGGGAGGGATCAGCCACAATCTTTCCAGCACGCGTCAGAGTCCAGATGGTGATGGAGGATGTGAGCATGGACTCGATGATGGCTGTGTAGAAGTGCACCATCATTGTCTTTGGCAGGTAGAATTTCTTCAGCTGCCGCAGGAAGTACATCCTCTGTTGTGCTTTCTTGATGAGGGAGCTGGGGTCTCATTTATAAACGTGGCGTACGCTCAAAACGGGGCTGAAAATGTGCGTACGCCACTTCCCACGCAAAGGTTGTGATTTATAAAAAACAAACTTGATGGGAGAATGTGCGGCCCTCCACACAAATTCTGAACCATACTTAAGCACATTTTGGAGACAAAATAGGAATTGGCGATGGTGAGGTGGTGAACTGAAGTCAGACTGCAGAGAGTAAATGGGAATAAGATTACTCGTAATATTTTCTAGTATTGATGCCTCACGCACATTCTTTCACTCGTATATCATCCACGTTACCATGAACATTACCATGAAGATAAAATCCAGCAGTGTTATTTACGCTTGTACAGAATGATAATTGTTCCATAAACACCTCCAACTCAAATCTTAAATCCAAACTCGTTCTTAATATTTAATCAGCGCTGTTATGTTTTAAACTCCACCTCGTATCGAGCAGGCTGAGTTCTCACTGTAGCTCCCTCCAGTTAACAGACACGGACACAAGGTGTTCTTGTCTACGGGCATTTATTAGTTGAATTATGTCATCGTCGATGCCATCAAACATGCCGTGAGAACTAAATAAAACATAGAAATCACATAAGTTACAGAAATAAGAATATTCTCACAGAGAATAGCACATGAATAATAAACAACACAACGTTAGATTGACTGTTAATAAAACGCCACACAGTTATGCTTTTATGTTGATAATTACACATTAAAAGAACTATGCATACCTCATTGGCCGCGTTAACTCCAGGGGAGTGAAAAAACAGGTTACAAGGCAACTTCTCTCCCGTGTGTCTCTCGGTGAACTTACAAATACAATGACATTACCAATTAACTTAACGAGCCGCAGTTGGATCTGCATGTGCTGCATGCTCCGATGCTGGTGTACCGTCAATAAACGTCTGAACCAACCGAACCTCAGAACAATAGTTCCGCTATATAAGCCTACATAAATACATGTCAGCTTGTACACATATTTCAAAATAAAAGAAATGCAGAGAAATAAATGTATTTATTTATTTATTAATCAAATTAAAACTATTCCTTTTATGAGACTTAAATTATGCAACTGTCTCTGCTGGCAGCTACACTAGCCACAAGAGCTAACTAATAAGCACCAGTGCGTAACCACCTCTCTGAATATCTTGATCCTCCGCATCAGCAGTGATTGCATTAGTTTAAGCGTCGTCCTGTCTCGTTTCAGTCAAGCCTGATGTCGAAAGGCGTTCAGCATATTCCTCCGCTCTTTTGGCATCTATGAACAAGATCTGGGTGCCGTTGTGGGTTATCAGGAGTCTGGCAGGATAGAGGAGGCCGTACCTGACCCCAGGTCTGCCCCGTAGCAACTCCCTGGTCATCCATCCATCTTTGTCCACTTATCGGTGTTGGGTCGCTGGGGGAGCAGCTCCAGCAGGGGACCCCAAGCTTCCCTTTCCCGAGCCACATTATCCAGCTCCGACTGGGGCATCCCGAGGCATTCCCAGGCCAGGTTGGAGATATAATCTCTCCACCTAGTCCTGGGTCTTCCCCGACGCCTCCTCCCAGCTGGACGTGCCTGGAACACCTCCCTAGGGAGGCACCCAGGGGGCATCCTTACCAGATCCCCAAACCACCTCAACTGGCTGCTGTCGACGCGAAGGAGCAGCGGCTCTACTCCGAGCTCCTCACGGATGACTGAGCTTCTCACCCTATCTCTAAGGGAGACGCCAGCCACTTTCCTGAGGAAACCCATTTCGGCCGCTTGTACCCTGGATCTCGTTCTTTCGGTCATGACCCAGCCTTTATGACCATAGGTGAGGGTAGGAACAAAAACTGACTGGTAGATCGAGAGCTTTGCCTTCTGGCTCAGCTCTCTTTTCATCACAATGATGCAATAAATTGAATGTAAAACCGCACCCGCTGCGCCGATTCTCCGACCAATCTCCCGCTCCATTGTCCCCTCACTCGCAAACAAGACCCCAAGGTATTTAAACTCCTTCACTTGGGGTAAGGACTCATTCCCTACCTGTGGTAGGCACTCCATTGGTTTCCTGCTGAGAACCATGGCCTCAGATTTAGAGGTGCTGATCCTCCAGCCGCTTCACACTCGGCTGCGAACCGATCCAATGAGTGCTGAAGGTCACAGAATCGATGATGCCATCAGGACCACATCATCTGCAAAGAGCAGCGATGAGATCCCCAGCCCACCAAACTGCAACCCATCCCCACCCCGACTATGCCTTGATATCCTGTCTATAAATATTACAAACAGGATTAGTGACAAAGCGCAGCCCTGGTGGAGGCCAACCCTCACCTGAAACGAGTCTGACTTACTGCCGAGAACCCGGACACAGCTCTCACTTTGGTCGTACAGAGATTGGATGGCCCTGAGAAGAGACCCCCTCACCCCATACTCCCGCAGCACCGCCCACAGTATCTCCCGGGGGACCCGGTCATACGCCTTCTCCAAATCCACGAAACACACATAGACCGGATGGGCATACTCCCAGGCTCCCTCCAGGATCCTTGCGAGAGTGAAGATCTCCATTGTTCCACGACCAGGATGGAATCCACATTGTTCCTCTTTAATCTGAGGTGTGACTATCGTCCGAACCCTCCTTTCCAGCACCTTGGAGTAGACTTTACCAGGGAGGCTGAGAAGTGTGATACCCCTGTAATTGGCACACACCCTCTGGTCCCCCTTTTTGAAAGGGGAACCACCACTCCTTTGGCACTGTCCCAGACTTGCAATGTTGAAGAGGCATGTCTACCAAGACAGCCCCTCCACACCCAGATCCTTGAGCATTTCTGGATGGATCTCATCAATCCCAGGGGCTTTGCCACTGTGGAGTTGTTTGACTACATCAGTGACTTCCGCCTGGGAAATTGACAACAATCCCCGACCATCCTCCAGCTCTGCCTCTACCATAGAGGGCGTATTAGTCGGATTCAGGAGTTTTAATGCTGCAGGCTTGTGTAGGATGTCCTCAAGCGTGTGAAAGTAGTGTAGCCTCAGTACAAAGGGTCTAGGTGGCTCATGAGGTTTGGGTCGCCTCCGGAGGGGCCGGTGCGCAAGGGTTGATCGAGGCCTGCTTCGTGCTGGTCGTTCTTTCTGGGTTTTCCCTTTTTTGACATTGTTCTCTCCTTTTAGGTTTAATTTCCCACGTGCTTGTGTGGTATAAGAAGTTATGCCATTCCAAAGCACTTTCAGGTGGATATGCAGGTGTATTAATAAAAGAAAAGTTACTGGAGATATGTAAAGCACGTCTCACTCCTCCATTGCTCAACAGCGCCCCCCAAATAATCGTTCCCGAGTTTCCTAGCGTTCCTGAGTTTCCTAGTGTTCCTGAGTTTCCTAGCGTTCCCAGATGTGTCCCAGATCCCCGGCTGGCTAGCAGCCCCCCAGATCCCCAGCTGATTAGCAGCCCCACTGATCCCCGGCTGGCTAGCAGCTTCCCAGATCCCCGGCTGGATAGCAGTCCCCCAGATCCCCAGCTGATTAGCAGCCCCACTGATCCCCGGCTGGCTAGCAGCCCCCCAGATCCCCAGCTGATTAGCAGACCCACTGATCCCCGGCTGGCTAGCAGCTTCCCAGATCCCCGGCTGGCTAGCAGCCCCCCAGATCCCCGGCCGACTAGCAGCCCTCCCAGATCCCCGGCAATCACAAGGGCGGGAAAACACAGGAAGTAAAACAAGACAAGACAAGACAAGACAGAAAACAAGACCATCAAAATAAAACAGGAAACAGGTTGTCCTGTGTCCCAGATCCCCGGCTGGCTAGCAGCCCCCCAGATCCTCAGCTGATTAGCAGCCCCACTGATCCCCGGCTGGCTAGCAGCTTCCCAGATCTCCGGCTGGATAGCAGTCCCCCAGATCCCCAGCTGATTAGCAGCCCCATTGATCCCCGGCTGGCTAGCAGCTTCCCAGATCCCAGGCTGGCTAGCAGCCCCCCAGATCCCCAGCTGATTAGCAGACCCACTGATCCCCGGCTGGCTAGCAGCCCTCCCAGATTCCCGGCAATCACAAGGGCAGGAAAACACAGGAAGTAAAACCAGACAAGACAAGACAGAAAACAAGACCATCAAAATAAAACAGGAAACAGGGCAAAAAATACAAAAAACATAGGACCCAGGGAACATAGGACCCATAGACACGCTCCCCACATATATATGTCTCGAGTACCCTACCAGAATTCACTGATAAATTTGTAACAAAGGGTGAGCTGTTAGATCTAAGCACAGTGTGGTGAAAACATAAAATAAATCCCCTAACCCTCCGAGACCGCAGACCCCCTTCCCTCTCTGTAATATACGTGGCCACATCAAACAGCTCGCACAAAAACACAGCTCAAAACTGTTTAAAGTCACAGGTTAACTGAAACAGATCTAATGCTTTTAACAAACCTTAAAACTAAGTACCAACCATCTATTAAATTCAGAAATAAACTGTATGAAAAACTAATCGACATAAAATGCCGTCAAATCAAATGCTCCTTGTACCTCGGCTCCCAAACTCATACATTGTAATTCGACCAGCTATTACACTCTGAAATAGCCTGTGGGTAACAAACCATGTAAGAGTAGTAAATATAGATTATAAGATAAGTGTTTATCATGTTCTTGCTGTGTAAATTGAGCAGCCCATGTCCATCATGTTTTCAGCCTCATCAAACATTCCTTTAAACGTCAGGTTGCCAAACTTACATGTAGTGTCCTCGGTTGAACTTGCAGTGTTCCAAATACACTAATCCACAGTCGTCGGGTCCGCCCACTCACTTCCCACACCAGAGGTCCCCACGCCGCCCTCCTGGCCCGATGACAGCTCCCAGTCTGGTCGCAAAGCATCCAGCGCGGACGTCACGTCCCTTTCCTTCATATCCGAATCCCGACAGAACTTGTCCGCTTCCTCGGGTGCAGAGGCATTTTCAAATTGTGAGATTTGCAGGAAAGAGGTATCAATGGGATTTTGAGGTTCTATGTATGTCCTATTTACCCACCAAACTGTCGTTATTCAACTATGACAAGGTAAAATCGGTTTTGCATTCTATAACCCCTTTATGTACTGAGTCAAAACTCACAATTTGAAACTGCCTCTGAAAACGGGCAAATCTCAACAAACCACAGAGTTGACGTCAACTCGGTGGCTCCTCCTCATTTGGCTCTAGTCTCTCTCTTTGTCACGCCCCAACATTTACACAACTGACCTGAGATCAGGTAGTCTTCTAAATCTAGGTCACGCAGATCTCTGCTATCCCATTACAAAATTCACTTCTGAAACTTTTTTATGCAAGAAATCAACTATGTAAAGCTCAAATATGGGCCCTTTTTACGAAAATTGATGGCTAATTGCAGTGTTTGTCGGAGTTCAGCGGCCGGTGCTGCCTGGGTTGCTACATCGGACTACCAAACGCCGCTGCCCCTGACAGAGCTCCAGTAACACTGCCAGTGACTGTTCCTGTCTTGTTGCTAAATGATTTGTCAAAGCTCAATATCACCAAGCCCAAAAGACGCATAGCATCGGCAGGCCTGACAGCTGCCAAAAATCATCTTGCATCTTGTCCCATCTTACATAAATCTAATAATTGCAGATACATATAGCAGATGTGGTGCCTTGTTAGTGTAAACTGTTGATATATACATCATTCTGGATGTGGGTTCTGAATGCACAACATGAATCATTTTTCTTAAACAGATTTCCTTCCAATGTTTTTTCAAGGCTATTTAACTCCCTCCTATTTGCAGGTGTACCCACATCTTGGACATTTTCTTTAATAAGGCCCATACCTAAGAAGCCTGGTGCAAAGCCTGAAGATTTACGACCCACAGCCATCACCTCCATATTGTGTAAAACAATGGAGAGAGTTCTGGTAGATCTCCTGACCTCTCAAGTGACCAGCGTGTTAGATCCGCTGCAGTTCACTTATACAGTAGAAGTGACAGAGGGACTGATGATGCTGTGCTGGTCCTTCCAGACTCTATTTCAAAACAGCTTGCACTCCCTAAAGGGCATGCTAAAGTCCTATTTGTAGACTTTAGTGCTGCTTTTAATTCTAGCCAATATTAATATAGATAAGGGTCTGATTCTCTGGATCAGAGACTCTCTCTCTCCTGTCGCCCTCAGAGGGTATGTGTAAATGGCATTTTGTCAGGAGTGCATACCATCAGTACAGGCTGCCCACAAGGCAGGATTCTTTCCCCTTTGCTTTTCTCTCTATTCACAAATGCGTTTTCTATAAATAATAGCACCTTTAAATTGATAAAATACGCTAATGACATGGCCTTAGTCTCCTCAGAAGACTGAGCTGTCTCGGCGTCAGTGCTCAGATTACTGAGCTACTATACATTGAAAGTGTTTTAACCTTTCACCTCTCTCCTTGGTTTGGCCATTTAAGCTGCAAACTCAAGAACAAGCTTAATAGGATAGTGTCACCTGACCCAAATATACACTGACAGAATGAGGAAGAAAGCTAGGAAAATCACTGCAGATAGAACACACCCTCTTTCCAGCCAGTTTGAGCTCCTGAAGTCTGGGAGGCGCTTCAGAGTGCCTCTAGCAAAAAGTGTATTTAAAAAATCCTTTATTCCAAATGCCATTAGTATCCTCAACCAAACCAAGTGACAACTTCAAAGTGAGCTGCTATTTTAATTTTATTTAAAGGTGCCCTGCCACACATATTTCATTACTTTGTGGTTATATCTGAAGTTCTACCATGGACTCTGTAACATTTTTGGTTACCTTGTTTCAAGCCAATCAGGTGTGGTATAGAAAGCCTATAGGAAGACTCAGCTCGATTTCTGCCAGTTCTCATTAATATTCAACAAGGTAAGCTGTTTGAATCTGATTGGCTAACAGTAGGGGTGTGCATTGGCACTGCCCTCACAATTCGATTTGATTACGATTCACCAGGTAACGATTCGATTCAATTCAATTCTACGATGCATTGCGATGCATTGCAATGCATCAACATTCTACTGAACACAAGACAAATTTTTCATCAGTCATGAGCAGGTCTCAACATAAAAAAAAAATCTACCATGAAGCTTCAGAAAATGGTTATAACCCACCCAGCTAGCCACTGCCACTGGATGTTGTGCCATAAGCAGTAAAGCTAGACCAGGGGTCATCAACTACATTTATCCAAGGGCCAGAATTATTTTAAGCAAACACTCCAGGGGCCAGACTTTCAAATAAAGAAAATAAAATTATATCTAATACGCATCTTCTTGTTTGATATTTTCACTTTCTTACTAAATTAATGCTATATTTTTTACATGTATTAGTGTAAGCAAACCCATTATGGAAAATCCATAATGATAACTAGATAGGCTACTTAACTAGAAAATGATCTCAGATTAGGGGGCAGTTCACTGATGAGTGATGGTTAAAGACTTGCTTACTGAAACTTAATCCGTGTCCTGATTGGTGGAGAATGTTTACAGAAAGAAAGTCCTGTTGTCAGGTAAACATCTCAATGTCAAGAGCCTGAAGTGAAAAGTTGTGGAAAACAGCAGTTGTGATGATGAATGGACTGATAAGCAGGCTAGCATTCCTCCTGTAAGCCTCATTTGAAATAAGACAATGTTGTTGCTAAATAATACAACGGGCAACATCATCAAGAATAAAGAACGTGGCGTCATTCACGTGCATATTAAGTAGCCGCATGTATTTGTTTTGGTCTTAAAATACATCCATAGGTTTACCGCTCCAGCGGAGAGGATGGGTCGTTTAGACAGCAGCTACGTTTACAAGAGTTTGTCCAAAGTTCAAGATTGGTTGCGAATTAAGATAAACAGTTGGACTACAAACTACATCTTTCATTTTAGCTTGTTTGTAAAGTCGCTATTTGCAGAGTAGAGCTGTGTTTGCACAGCGCGGTGGACGAGAGTGGACAGCCAGACAGAGCAGACTAAAATATCGCTTTCTGCCTGTACAACAGGTAGGTGGGTATTGATAAGTATTGACTCTGTAATCATTGAGGGTTTATTGTAGGCTACTTACAGTAGGCTAACGAGTGTAGCGTTAGTTCATCTGCGCCATCGGCGGTAAATAATCCCCGGTAACGTTTCCAGTCAGTTAGCTACATGTGCTGCGTGAAACGCACACACCTCAGCCCTGCTGTGTGTGTGTGCGCGCAGCCAAGCATCGCTGTTCAGAATCCAAAATGCAACGCTTCTATCAAAATGAATTGGTTATAAATTACCTGAGGTGAAAATTTGAAATGTTAACATGCACACGCTTCGTGCCGCTCTGTATGACGTGTGCTGATGCAGCAGACAGAGCCACAGTGACTGGCCCGTGCTGGCCAGAAACTTCACAACTTTATTGTCCACTCAAGGCCAGAAAATAAACAGTGACATAATCGATTATGGCACTTTGCCGCATCGATGCTGAATCGTGCAATGCATTGCCGAATCGATTATTGTTGACACCACTAGCTAACAGCTAGCCAATGACAGCCTGGCTGTCAGAATCCTTTACCCAGCCCAACTGGGCGAGCTAATGAATAGTAAAGAGCTCAGGCAATATGATGTCATGAGCTCAGGCAATATGATTTCGGACTGACCAGCTTTTGTAATTGGCCTGATTTCTCTGCTTATTTCTTTTCAGTGGCTAGAGCTGACAAAAGAGGTAGCAGTTCATTTTCACATTCACGACATAACACAAACACATATGGACCTACAGCCCAGTCTCATGCCAGGTCGTTATATAGTCACGTTATTGTAATCTATTAAGTCGTGGACAGGTTACGTAAATGCCGTTTTTTTCGTGTGGCGATTACGAAATTGAAAGCAATGCATTTTAATGGGAAGCATATTTCGTGATTCCAGAACGAAAGCGAGTAGCGAGTAGTTGATAAGGTGAAAGTCCGCGTAGGGAGGTTGGTCGGGGTGGTGGATGGGTCATAAAACACAGGACTTTCACGCCGGAGACCGGGGATCGCGCCCCGCGTGTGGCAGTACCTTTGTCCCGCGTGTTGCAGTTCCTTTGTCGGCGTGTCCCGCGTGTGACGGTTCCTTACCCTGTTCTTTTTTTTTCCTAAACCCAACCGTCTCGTTATTGTGGCGTTTCATTTCCCGTGTCTTGCGAGTGGCGTGTGGCGCCGCATTTCCCGATCGCGAGTGGCGGCCCGTGCCGTTGTTTTGGCCGGCGTGTGGCGCCTCATTTCCCGTAGTCGCGTCAGCATTTCCCCGATCGCGAGTGGCGGCCCGTGCCGTTGTTTTGGCCGGCGTGTGGCGCCTCATTTCCCCGTAGTCGCGTCAGCATTTCCCCGATCGCGAGTGGTGGCCCGTGCCGTTGTTTTGGCCGGCGTGTGGCGCCTCATTTCCCCGTAGTCGCGTCCCCCAGAGCAGGTTCAAAAAGCGTGACCTGTACACGTTCAAAAGTCGTTGCATATACACGAAAAAAAACGTCAAAATCGTAACCTGTCCACGACTTAATAGATTACAATAACGTAACTATTACACGACCTGGCGTGAGACCGGGTTGGTTATGCACTGTGTGCATGTCAGAGTGATGACCAATGTCCTTGTTTAAATGTGGAGTTGTAGTCCTCAAGTATACCAAGTCAAGGGGTAACCAAAGAACTTGGAAAAGGACTGCAGAAAGAAATACTAATCAAAATGAAATTCCAAAGACAAATAGCACACAAGCAAACTAGAAAGGTATAAAAACTATTTACCAAAAACTATTTACAGAGGGAGTTTAACACCTAATTGTTAAATAACATTCATTTTTGTTATTTAACCGCACAACTGAAAATTCAAAGATTGCGGCCAGAGTTAGATGGTCTGGTATAGTAATGTTTTGGGGATAAATGCCGATAAACGCAATTTTCTGCCTAGATTATAAAAAAGTTATTTATCATTGGAGAAATTAGCAATTTCATTTCATTTTTGTAGCTTGCTAAACAATGACTAATTCAATATTGTCGACGTTGCATACTAAACTAAATATTGTATGCATTCACTGAATGAAGATTAGACAAAACAACACCTGATTTCTGTACTGCAAATGTTATCAAGAATAATCTTGCGTAGCATATTCCCCAGACTATTATTGTGTAATAGCCTTTTATTACCCTATTCATACCCTACACTCCGGATTTTAACTGAGACGGCCTAACATTTAATTGATGAACTGCGCTCCAAATCTGTGTGTGTGTGTGTGTCCTGTTCTTTCTGATCACGGTGTAAATATCCGTATGACACAGTCGCCAGCAGGCGCTGCGCCACTCTCTGAAAGTATTTTTTGCATTCTGGGAAGGAGCGAAGAATAAGGCATTTGAACCTGCAGCGCAACGAACACACGGCCATCCATGCCATGTCGGAAGATCGCAGTGGTTATATCGACATGTGCACGTCAAACGGCTAAGATACATCAATTTACTGATAGCTGTTTATGATGCTAGATAGTTGGTTTAAGACTGTATTTGATGATTTTATGTCAGATGCTCATCTTTGATGGGTTATAGCTGTTTGGGCTACCAGACATGCTGGTGTGACCAGGGTGGGAAATTAACTTTTGTGCCTGGTGGATGCCCAATTTTACCAGCCTGTGTGTGTCTGCCTGCCTGCATGAAATAGTTTTCCCTTTGTCATCAATGCGCCACTTGTTCGAAAAGTTCCTTCTCTTTTTCTTTACTTTGCCCTCAACAGTTTGTACATTTATAGCTACTGCTGACTCCGCCACGGGCCTCTCAACACCGGGGATATGTCGCCACATTTTTTAACCGATAATTTTCTTTTCATCTGTAGGCTACTAGAGCCCTGCGCAAGACTGTTTTCTTCATCCCACCCGCTCCCGCTGAATTTCTGACCATTACCGCCCGCACCCACAATGTGTGTGTTACACTCCCGTCGGTAACACTTTACAATAAGGGTACATTAATAAGCATTATTTAATGCATTAATAAGCATTAACTAACCGTTATTAAGGGTTGAATAAATTGTCTAATAAACATTTATTAACAGTGCTCATGTTAACTAAGGTATTAATTGATGCATTATTTACCATTAGTTGATGCATTAACTAACTGTTAATCACAGTTAACTAAGGTGTTTATTTTACCATTAGTAAATGCAGTAATAAGCCCTCGATAATTATTAAAAACCGTTAATTAAGGTGTCTATTATATCATTAGTAAATGGAATAATAAGCCTTGAATAACTGTTAATAACAGTTAACTAAGGTGTCTATTTAACCTTTAGTCAATGCAGTAACAAGCCTTGACCAACTGTTAATAACAGTTAACTAAGGTGTATATTTTAACATTAGGTAATGTACTAAAAAGCCTGAACTGGAAATAAAAGCTAAATATAAAGATGTTTGATAGCATGTGTGTCTTGAGGTTCACGGCCAAGCCTTGTCATTATGAGAAAACTTTTTTTTATTGTTTATTTACGGGTCATGGTTGTCCACATACCTTTGTCCACTATATTTGTCCATCCTCCAACATTTGACTTACTTTTGGTAGAGGGTGAGATCAGGGAAAATACTCCATAGTCTCCATGCAGAGGTTTGCTTCTTCCTTTGTCTTCATATAGACATTAACCTATATAAATTATTGTGCATGCTATATTCATTACTTAACCTTAAATGGTCACTTAATTAATGTGTAAGAATACTGAATAAGCCTTACCTAACCATCAATAAACAGTTATTAATGCTCTTTGGTAGACTTATTGTAAAGTAGAGGACATATGCACCTTAACTAATACTTAATTAATGTGTAACAAAACTGAATAAGCCTTTCCTAACCATCAATAAACAGTTATTAATGCTCTTTGGTAGACTTATTGTAAAGTAGAGGACATATGCACCTTAACTAATACTTAATTAATGTGTAACAAAACTGAATAAGCCTTTCCTAACCATCAATAAACAGTTATTAATGCTCTTTGGAAGACTTATTGTAAAGAAGAGAACATATGCACCTTAACTAACACTTGATTAATGTGTAACAATACTGAATAAGCCTTAATAAACCATCAATTAACAATTATTAATGCTCTTTGGTAGACTTATTGTAGAGAACATATGCACCTTAACTAATACTTAATTAATGTGTAACAATACTGAATAAGCCTTACCTAACCATTAATAAACATTTATAAATGCTCTTTGGTAGACTTATTGTAAAGTAGAGAACATATGCACCTTAACTAACACTTTATTAATGTGTAACAATACTGAATAAGCATTAATAAACCATCAATAAACAGTTATTAATGCTCTTTGATAGACTTATTGTAAAGTAGAGGACATATGCACCTTAACTAATACTTAATTAATGTGTAACAATGCTGAACAAGCCTTTCCTAACCATCAATAAACAGTTATTAATGCTCTTTGGTAGACTTATTTTAAAGTGGAGAACATATGCACCTTTATTAATACTTAATTGATGTGTAACAATGCTGAAAAAGCCTTACCTAACCATCAATAAACAGTTATTAATGCTCTTTGGTAGACTTATTGTAAAGTAGAGAACATATGCACCTTAACTAATACTTAATTAATGTGTAACAATACTGAATAAGCCTTACCTAACCATTAATAAACATTTATAAATGCTCTTTGGTAGACTTATTGTAAAGTAGAGAACATATGCACCTTAACTAACACTTAATTAATGTGTAACAATACTGAATAAGCCTTAATAAACCATCAATTAACAGTTATTAATGCTCTTTGGTAGACTTATTGTAGAGAACATATGCACTTTAACTAATACTTAATTAATGTGTAACAATACTGAATAAGCCTTACCTAACCATTAATAAACATTTATAAATGCTCTTTGGTAGACTTATTGTAAAGTAGAGAACATATGCACCTTAACTAACACTTAATTAATGTATAACAATACTGAATAAGCCTTAATAAACCATCAATTAACAGTTATTAATGCTCTTTGGTAGACTTATTGTAAAGTAGAGGACATATGCACCTTAACTAATACTTAATTAATGTGTAACAATGCTGAACAAGCCTTACCTAACCATCAATAAACAGTTATTAATGCTCTTTGGTAGACTTATTGTAAAGTAGAGAACATATGCACCTTAACTAACACTTAATTAATGTGTAACAATACTGAATAAGCCTTAATAAACCATCAATTAACAGTTATTAATGCTCTTTGGTAGACTTATTGTAAAGTGGAAAACATATGCACCTTTACTCATACTTAATTAATGTATAACAATACTGAATAAGCCTTAATAAACCATCACTAAACATGTATTAATGCTCTTTGGTAGACTTATTGTAAAGTTGAGAACATATGCACCTTAACTAACTCTTAATTAATGTGTAACAATACTGAATAAGCCTTAATAAACCATCAATAAACAGTTATTAATGCTCTTTGGTAGACTGATTGTAAAGTAGAGAAAATATGCACCTTAACTAAAACTTAATCGATGTATAACAATACTGAATGAGCCTTAATAAACCATAATTAAACAGTTATGCATGCTCTTTGATAGACAAACCAAGTGGGAAGATCAATTTCTTTTAAATGCATGCAAAAGCTACGTATGCAAGGATTGATCGTTAACTATATCACCGTCAAATCTTTACACATATTGTACACTCAAATGACAACAAAACTTGATAGGGCAGCCTTAATGGCACACACTACCTAGTGAGTGGTGAGCTACCTTGACGATCATGATTATCCATTATCTAGATTGTGTCCAGAATATTAATGCATTGATGCATCGGACAGCCAGCAATCTCAGCATTTGCATGTTTGTTTATATAAATCACAGTATATTATGAACCATAAATAATCATTATCATAGTGTAGCCTCTAACCACTGTAAGAGTTGAGAAAACAACGAAAACTAAATACTTTTAGTTTAAATGTATCCATCATTTTTATTTTAACCCCTTTTACACATATATTATTCTAAATTACCCTTTGAGTGCTTACATTGAGTGTTACTTCCCATTCCTATTCACTTGTTTTTAAGAAATCAACCTTACTTATAATGAAATATTCAATTAAATATAAAATGGTTCTCCTTTGAACCTTCTATCACATCCAGTATACTGTAGTAATTGCATTTCTATCTCTGAAGTTACACCTTTTTATGTAAACAGGCTCATTAGCCTGGTAATATTAACTGCAGGCTAATGTTGACATGCTAGCTTTATTTACTCATCTCCAAGTCCGTAAAAGTCTTTAACAGCATATCATAAAGTGAGTCAAAATACAAACAATATTAGAGGAAACAATGACCAACCTTATCCCATTATCAACCAGGTGCTAAACAAGTTAAACATAAAACGTTTTGCTTGTATGAGCTGCACACTTTGCCCGCTTGTGGGAACAAATATATACTTCCGGTTTCGATCTTTTCAAAATAAAAACGCTAACGCTGGAAACTGCTATAGATTATTAAATGAGTAAAACGAACTAATATGTGGGTCACTTAGAGCTAGCTTGGCTGTTATGTTAGTTCTAACATAAGTTAATTGCAGAAACTTCTGCCAGAGAACATTGTCATTTTGGTTACCTAAAGCTAGCTAACTTGCTAGCTAGCGCTTTTATTTTGAAAAGACCGAAACCGGAAGTATTATAAGCGGGCTGAGGCCATGGGCAACATGTGCTGCTGTTACTCTGCAAAAGAAAGCATGGTGTATGCTTATCTGGCTGGTAAAGGAACAAGGTTTGTCAGTGTTTACTCTTATATCATTTGTATTGTCAGTCACTTTATGATATACCGTTTAAGAGTTTTACGGACTTGGAGATGAGTATGTGCAAGTAAAGCTAGCATGTCAACATATTTTAGCCTGCAGTTAATTACCAGGCTAATGAGCCTGTTTAGCTACATGAAACGGTGTAGCTAACTTGAGAGATAGAAATGCAATTACTACGGTATATTGGATGTGAAAAAAGTTCAAAGGAGAATCATTTTAATATTGTACTAGGCTTTTTATTTAGGTTGATTTCTTCATAGAAAGTGAATAAACCATCCAACCATGAAGACCATCTTTCAGCCGGGGAGGCTACACTATGACAACGATTATTTATGGTGCATAATATACTGTAATTTATATAAACAAACATGTGAATGCTGTGATTGCTGGCTGTCAGATTCATCAATGAATTAATATTCTGGACACTATCTTGATAATGAATAATCATGATCGTCAAGGCAGCTCACCACTCACTAGGTAGAGTGTGTACCATTAAGGCTGCCCTATCATGTTTTGTTGTCATTTGTACAATATGTGTAAAGATTTGATGTTGATAGTGAACAATCAATTCTTGCGTCCGTAGCTTTTGCATGCATTTAAAAGAAATTAATATTTCCCACTTGGTTTGCTAGGTTTCAAGAGAGGAAAAGTATCCAGAAGACATGACAGTGAAGATGACGAGAGCGCGACAATTTCCAATGTAATCTCCATACAGGATTTAAACTGTTATAGCTCTGAGTCTCAGTGGAAAGAAATATGAGAACTGACTCAGAATCAAATGCAAACCGTGTTTACATTTTGAATATGTGTGTGCATAACAGAAGGTTGTCATGAAGATTTGATTTCACATTGACAATGTTTCACTAATGTTTAAAAGCTGTGTGGACGTTTAAGTCAAAGAGTATTAATAAACTATGAATCATTGTTTAGTAATGCTTATTTAGCACTCTTATGCATTTATCAAGTGTAAGTTAAGGTGCATATGTTCTTAACTTTACAATAAGTCTATCAAAGAGCATTCATAACTGTTTAGTTATGGTTTAGTTAGGCTTGTTCAGTATTGTTATACATTAATTAAGTGTTATTTAAGGTGTATATATTCTCTACTTTACAATAAGTCTACCAAATAGCATTACTAACTGTTTAGTTATGGTTAAGTCAGGCTGGTTCAGTATTGTTAAATACTAAATTAAGTGTTAGTTAAGGTGCATATGCTCTCAACTTTACAATAAGTCTAACAAAGAGCATTTATAACTGTTTAGTGATGGTTTAGTAAGTTTTATTCAGTATTGTTACACATTAATTAAGTGTTAGTAAAGGTGCATATGTTCTCTACTTTACAATAAGTCTACCAAAGAGCATTAATAACTGTTTATTGATGGTTAGGTAAGGCTTGTTCAGCATTGTTACACATTAATTAAGTATTAATAAAGGTGCATATGTTCTCCACTTTACAATAAGTCTACCAAAGAGCATTAATAACTGTTTATTGATGGTTAATTAAGGCTTATTCAGTATTGTTACACATTAATTAAGTGACCATTTAAGGTTAAGTAATGCTTATATAGCATGCACAAGGTTAATGTCTATATGAAGACCAAGGAAGAAGCAAACCTCTGCATGGAGACTATGGAGTATTTTCCCTGATCTCACCCTCTACCAAAAGTAAGTCATATGTTGGAGGATGGACAAATATAGTGGACAAAGGTATGTGAAAAACCATGACCCGTAAATAAACAATAAAAACAAGTTTTCTCATAATGCCATGGCTTGGCCGTGAACCTCAAGACACACATGCTATCAAACATCTTCATCAACCACCTAGTAATATTAGGAAATACCTTCATCAACATCAACTAAGGCTTTACTTAGACACTTTAGTTAGCTTTTATTTCCAGTTCAGGCTTTTTAGTACATTACCTAATGTTAAAATATACCCCTTAGTTAACTGTTATTAACAGTTGGTCAAGGCTTGTTACTGCATTAACTAATGGTTAAATAGACACCTCAGTTAACTGTTATTAACAGTTATTCAAGGCTTATTATTCCATTTACTAATGATATAATAGACACCTTAATTAACTGTTTTTAATAATTAGTGAAGGCTTATTACTGCATCAATTAATACCTTAGTTAACATGATTATTGTTAATAAATGTTTATTAGACAATTTATTCAACCCTTAATAACGGTTAGTTAATGCTTATTAATGCATTAACTAATGCTTATTAATGTACCCTTATTGTAAAGTGTTACCCTCCCGTCCGCTCTCGCAATATGTATGTCCACTCCCGCCCGCACCTGCAAAACTCTGAGAATTTATGCCCGCACAATAATACAGATGCATTGATTTTGTGTCTTCTCCTGTCCCGCATGAGAAAACACGTCATTTTATAGGTTAATAGGGAGAAGATGCAGGGAACGAAGGCAGGTGCTTGTTGCTGTGAGAGGGGGAGAAAGGAGCAGAGGATGAGGGGGGGCGGGCAGACGGTGGACGAAGCCTCGGAGCTCCCTCGTCTTGGGAGGCTCAGACACGCATAGATATAGGCTACAGTATAAACCATGGATGTATTAAGAGAACGGTATAAACTCAGTCAGTATATATGTATGTTTTTTTTTTAGCCGCTACAGCAAAGTTTAAACCGCCCGCTCTCGCGAGATTTGCGTCGCCGGCGGGACCCAATCCCAATGCAGCCCCCTAGTCTGTACCTCAGCTCAGCTATATGTGTCATGGCACTGAAAACCACTCCACCCGCCACTGTGGCTTGTATACAATGCAAAGTCACCCGCCAATTTGAAAAAGTACCCGTCATTGGCTTGTGGCGGGTGCTAATTTCGCACCCTGGGTGTGACTATTTTATGTGGTAGCTAAAGCCTAGCAATAAGGTAAATCCAGCAAAAACAGCCACTACTGATTGGGCTAGTGCCATATCTATGTGAACAGCTATTCTCTTTTATTTGCATTGGCATAGTGCACCCTCTTTTGTGTTTTTTATTGTTTTGATTATCATTGAGTTGTAGATAAATGTTCACATTTGTTTTTGTTTTTAATTAGAGATGCAGATGCAGGGTACTATCCCTGATCACACTGCTGATCAAGATGATCTCACCGGATTTATCTCTCGGAACCAGGTGGAAATTTAAATGGTGTCTTACTTGCTTTAATCTAGCAATTTACTGCTAATCTATCAATAAGTCTAATTGGCTGGCATAATGTTTCTTGCCAAATTTGTGGCAAACAGTCAGCCACCTCTGTGGCCTATGTGAGACACATAAAAATTCACAGCAACATACCCAATTTAGTACTGCAGTGTTGTATCCCTAATTGCCAAAGGACATTTAAAAAATGTGCTGGTCTGAAGGGACATATTTACAGACATCATAAGAATAGTATAGTTCAGCCAAGATCGATTAGGCTAGTGGATCTTACGTGTCATGTTTTCTCCTGCTGTGCCATTGACTGAGTTTTTTTCTCATCTTAAGGTGCACATCAAAGAAGGACGAACTATTGTTTGTCCCTTCAAGCAATGTGATAAAACATTTACTGTGGTTTCTACATTTACATCTCATTTGTCAAGAAAACATAAAAGAAGTGAAGAGGGCAATTTATCGTTATAGTTATCAGTCTGGCTGGTGTAAGTGGATCTAGTGGTCCTCATGGAGACAGTGATTCGCAGTGTAATGTGGAGATTGATGCTGCTGACAATGCAGACCATTTGGAGTTTAGCCCAGAAAATATTGAAGATTCACTGTTTTTGAGGAATCTTGCTCTGTTTTATCTTAAGCTACAGGCAAAGTTACTGCTTCCGGCCTCCACCATTCAGACAATCATTGAAGATATGCAGTCAATACATGATCTCAGCCAGTCTCAGATATTTTTTAAATTGGATGAGGAGTTACGTCAGATGGGGATTTCAGATGATTCAATTAGGGCTCTAATTGATGATCTCAGAGCGAAGATCTTTTCCAAACTCACAATCACTGATGGGCAGTAACGCGTTAGAAGTAACGCGTTAGAAGTAACGCGTTACTGTAATCCGATTACTTTTTTCAAGTAACGAGTAAAGTAAGGGATTACAATTGGAAAAACAGTAATTAGATTACTGTTACTTCCCCGTCAGCAGGCTGCGTTACTGCGTTACTTAACCGTGATTTTGTTTCGTGAGACTGTCTTGTGAGTGACAATGAAGTATGAGCGCCGCAACGTCAGTGGTAAACACCGACATGTTTAGTGTTTAGTGTTAATTCTCAAACGGTCATTGTTCATTTTCATTTGATCATTGATATTTCTAAACGCTGCTGCTTCTTAGGAAAACTTCCACCACAGTACAATTTCTACTTAAGTAAGGTAACAAAGTATTTGTACTTTGTTACTTGACACCTCGGTCCGCTACTGTGTGTTTATTTAATTATAGGTACACCATGTAGGTCTAAGAGACTGCAATATAAGCCTGTATTACTATTAGGACTATAGCATACATATGTCAAGGGTGTATAAATTAAATAAATTTCAGCTGGAGTCCGATTTACTACGGCAACACTGTTGACCGCATCAGTGATCTCTTTCCATTCCACATTCTTTCTACAGCCTTTAATACCAGTTTTCAGGCTGCCAAATAGTACACACGTTAGTGCAAATGAACCTGAGATATCAGGGTTTCAATCTCCACCTCTGAAAAGTGCCGCTTCTCAGCCGGATTACATCTCGCCATGTCGTAAATTGCAGGGGCGAGGCCTCAAAACCGAGAATATATTGGGGCGTGATATTTAAATTGCGATCGTTTCCAGCCGCTGCATTTATCAATGTACGACCATTCTTACACTCTGATTGGTGTGATACGAACGTTTCATGAATCACACGTGAAGCCTGTCGTAAGATGATTTCCGTGCTCATATCTGCGCTGGTTTCTACGTTAGGTTGATAAATGAGGGCCTATGACTCTAGAGTCGGTACTCGCTCCGAAGCTAATCACCGTGACTTTCTCACTTCTCCAAAAACAGGCAAAAATAACCAAAAATACCTGTAATTTGTCTACCATATCAAATTGTTTCATTTTAGTCAGTGGTTTCAAAGAGGAAACTGAATTACTTGCCACATTGAATAGTTAACTGTAGCCTATCCACTATGCATGTATTGAAACAGAGCTGACAGGATAGACACAAATGCAGCTACAGCTTGTGGAAAAAGGAACTTGAAGAAAGAGGCTGTCAACATTCATTAGTCGCAATCCATAAAGTGAAATTTTGGTGCAAGACCATATATTGATTCATATATTGATTTTTATTCATAAAGATACAACCACAAGTCAGAACAGAATATTTCCATATTTATGCAAACAAGTGCAGCAAAAGTAACCGAGGAGTTGACCAACAGACAAACAGTAAAGATTGTCTTGCTTATAACAAATTGGTCAGTTGATGCGTTTTTCATTTATAATAGAAGGCTCACTTTGTGTAGTGTGGCAAGGTCATTCATCAATCTACATTGTACTAAATCAGGGAAAGAAAAACATTATTCATTTTTAGTAACATTTAATTAGGAAAAAAGAATGAACTATAATCAATTGAGTTTGTGTGAGGATTAATGTAAGTAATTACAATGACGCACGACGACATGCTTCTTTGTCAATGTATGTTACAAAAAGCCACATATACAGCACAATTGCAGTACAGACTGAGTGTTATCATTCATTTTAAAGGATATTGCTGGTATTTGTTTTGTATTTTTCTTACGGTCATCCAAACCCATGAATAGATGAGAACAGACAATGTGTTAATCCATCTATCAATACTTTCTGACCTCCCTGTTTGTGCTTCTTAATTCCAAGCCTATTGGTTTCTACTAAAGAAGTAAATCTTTATAGCCTAGAAATCTAGACGTACCCTAGCAGCAACAAATGTAATTTGCAGCCAGGGTCAGTCTAGCAACTCTCCATTGGCTTGCAAGCTGGAAAAACCAAATTCTGGTCAGGTCAATCACATCGTGTATAGAGTCGGTGGGCGGGCTTAACATAAGGACGGCAGAGTTGCGACGGTTCCACGTGAATTCCCTGCTATGTGAAAACAAAGAAGATGGCAGCTGCTGATGGCGAACAGCGGTCTTTTGAATCGGCTTTAGCCGCGACTCTGGAAGACTTGGAGTTAAGCACTGAAATCATTCTTAAAAAAGGAAGATGTGTTCGGAGTTTTTCTGACCGGATACGGCAAAGTTTAATCTATCAACTAGTGTTGCTCTGGTTGGCTATGAGTGCAGAGGGAATTTGAAAGACAACTGTTTATCCCGCCCCTCGGATTGAGCCCTGCCAATGGTGAGTTCCCAGACCCAACATCTTGATGTGGGTCTGGCTTGTCAGGCTAAAATCTTTAATAACTGGTCACAAATGCCTCTACATAGTTACATTAAAAAACGGGAAAAATGGAGATTTGGATTCTACCCGATTCCAAAAAAAAATTGTTGAAGGGCCGGGGGAGACGACTCTCTCCAATATTTTGAATTTGGACTGCAGTAACTACTTAAGAAAATATTTTTCTCCATTGTCTTGACTGCATATTGGGGCTTCAACAAAGTCTCTCTGATATTTCTATCTGCCTTCCTTCCCTTCTCCCATTCAGAGGAAATGGGCTGCTAGTATTAAACCTTGACAAAATTGTGTCAAAGAAACTGTCATCTTTGAACAGCATCAACCTTACTTATTTTTAAGCAAGCTCTCGCTCACTTGCTGCTCTTCTCTTCTGCCTCTCTGCTGTCCATATACAGTATGGGAGAAAAATCACATATCAAGTCTTTTGTTTTTAAGAAAAAACTAAAATAATGAGCCCTCTTTATACTGCAGGAGTTGCCCAGGCCAGAAGTGATAATACGCAAGAAAATGCCAAGGTTTGACTGACCAATGGCAAAAGAGACAGATGTCTATAGATATAAAACAAGAAAAATATATTGTGGTTCTTATTTGCATGTGCTTATTCCTAATTACAGCAATTTTGTCATGTGTGCCCTGCACTAAACAAGTGCTGCTGTCACACTGGTACACAGCTACTCTGCTAGAGGCACAGAATAATTGTCTGTTACTATTTTGTAATACTCATTCTGGCCACAAGAGGCTGATAAGCAACACCACCAATGCTCTAAACAGAACTGAATGCTTGTGATGTCCAAATTAAGCTTTATGATGCATTTTCTTTCTTTCTGAACCCAATAGATGGCGGTCTCTGTTCAACAAAGGTTGAAAAGCAAACTGAAATGCCATTCCTTGAGCCTTTTTCTTAAAAACAAGAGCGCACATCTCTTACTCCAAGCACTTGATGTAGTCATTTGTATTGAGCTTGCACACTGACCCTTTTATTATTTTTTTTTCTTTAATTTTATGGGGAGGACTATAAGGTACGGGGGTTTATCCGCCATGTTTTGCCCTTTGTTATGTCGCTATACTGTTGGTGTACTGACATGTTTGTATGCAATATAAAACTGAAAATAAAATATTCCAAAAAAAAACAAGAGCGCCATTTCGTTGGGTAAAAATATACATATAATGGCTCATGAAGCCTCATTTGGACATCACTACAAAATACATTCATGTTTTCCTCCAGGTGTGAGTTTTAATGTTTCCATACACTCTAAAATGAAGAACATATATTGTGTGTTAGCAAGTAAAGTTACTGTCCTGCCTTTTCTTTTGGCTAGACACGTATTTTAATCAGACCTAGAACAAGGGGTAGTGGTGCACTTCAGCCTACTGTGGCCAAAATAAGTATTACAACAAAACAAGATGTATACAATATAATACATTCTTAGACTACTAAGTGAATTGTGCAAATATTTGTGCAAAAGAAGTCTGACAGAAGTTCAAGTCAGGGAGTAATATATAATAGTAATAATATAGTATTATTATAAGTAATATACACTATTATAGATAAATTACTACTTCTTATACTCCCACAGTTATTATAATACTAGTAATATGGGGACACGGTGAAGGTGAGTATTAAAGTGCTTGTGAACTACATTTGTGTAATATAAAAAACAAACTATTGCAAAAGCTTTTGGATTTTGGAACTGTGAGTATCCAAATAAGCTACAGCTAGGGGTGGGCGATATGGACAAAAAATAATATCTCAATATTTTTTCAGATTTTGACGATAACGATAATTAGACGATATCCTTTAAAAATGTGTTTTTAAAAGTCTGAGCTACTTAATCACTGATGATAATAATGGGCACAATGTTGAATGAAAACAGTTCTTATTTATTTTCTTTAAAATGTAAGTATTCAAGTAAAAATAATTCAAAGAAAAAATACTAATACTATACTAGTGAACTAACTGAACTAGTGTAGGAACATTGAACTCTAAGTACACATTCAGTTGTACACCTCTGCTGTAATGTAAATTGTGCAGCATACAAGTAAGATGAAATCATAATAATAAACAAAGGGCTCTGTTCTGTAACATATTGCACACAACCATGTCCTTATTGGAAGCAGTCCTGGAGCTGGGCCAGGTTCTGATAGTCCTTCTACTTGGATGTATAGTCCTTCTGACCGGGATTTATGCTGGGATCAAGAGTAGTTGGATGTGACCTGACTGGCCCAGGTGAGGGAGAGGAGCAGTTCTGTGTGCTTTCTTGATGTTGTTAGAGTATACGTGGTCTAGTGTGTTCTTCCCCCTAGTAAAACAATCTACATGCTGGAAAAAAGCTGGGGAGTACAGACTTAAAGGGGTGATAGAATGCAAAACCGATTTTACCCTGTCATAGTTGAATAACGACAGTTCGGTGGGTAAATAGGACATACATAGAACCTCAAAGTCCCACTGACACCCCTTTGCTATGAAAATCTCATATTTTGAAACTGCCGCTGAAAACGGGCGAATCCCAACAAAGCTAGTTGCTTGCGCAAGCATCTCAAAATCCGGAACCTTAAGAGAACAGTCACGCCCCAACATTTACATAGGCTACACAACTGACCTGAGATCAGGTAGTCTTCTGAATCTAGCTAGGTCACGCAGATCTCTGCTATTCCATTACAAAATTCACTTCTGAAACTTTTTTATGCGAGAAATCAACTATGTAAAGCTCAAATATGGGCCGTTTCTACGAAAATGGATGGCTAATTGCACATTTTGTCCGACTGTGTGTCGGAGTTCAGCGCCGGTGCTGCCTGTGTTGTTGCCTCGCCGCCCAGCCTGCCTTCCTTTACACACCCCGGCCTGCTCTGAGGTACCTGGAGCTCCGTTACGGCTTGCAGCCCACAGCACTCCATACCCGCGCAAAGTCACCGGTTTTTGGCAAATGGACTACTACACGCTGGTGCTCTGACAGAGCTCCAGGGCCTGCAGCTCCCCTCTTCCTGCTAGCTAAATGCCCGGTGTGTGTGAGTAAGAGCACGGTCAGCGAGCTTGTTGCACCAGCAATCTGTTACCACAGGTTCCAGTTAATATTTTAATGTGTGTAATTATAATGTGTTGAGTTATTTAAACAAACGATTGGGGAAATAAACGCCGCTTGTCCGCGAGTCTCATTGATAGTGCCTGCGGCTGGATGTAGCACTATCAATGAGAGCTAGCTCCTCCTAGAATTCCTCTGAAATTCACAAATATTCATTAACTTGAAATCGGACACCATTGTTAGCGTTATAAGACATTTAGGGAGATGTTGTATAAGTGGCGTGACGAAATTCAAACTGTAATTAAAGCTGTGAGCAGCGATGGACGGGCCCTCGCGCCTCGGTGCGCGTCGGGGTTACAGGAGGACGCCGCTCCTTGCGACCGTTCATTCGCGCGGCGCTCAGACGCCGCAAATCGTCACCAATGAAAAGGGAACTCCCCGCCGAGTTCAACGATACCTCACACAAAACTCTACATCATACGGTTCATTAGCGGTGAAAAGGGGCGTGGCTAAAGCATAGGGGGCGGGTCAAACCATCACCAATTAAAAAGGAAGTCTCTGCTGATTTCAATGATACCTCACATAAGACTCTACCTTAGATGGGTCAGCATGTATGAAAGGGGGCGTGGCTTGAACATAGGGGGCGGGCCAAACAATCACCAATGAAGAAGGATGTCTCTGCTGAGTTCAATGATACTTCACAAAAGACTCTATATTAAACGGGTCAGTTAGAAAGGGGGCGTGGCCTAAACATAGGGGGCGGGCCAAACCATCACCAATGAAGAAGGAAGTCTCTGCTGAGTTCAATGATACCTCACACAAGGGTATACTTAAAACGGTTGAAACGTTATGAAAGGGGGCGTGGCTTAAGCATAGGGGGCGGGCCAAACCATCACCAATGAATAAGGCAGTCTCTGCTGAGTTCAATGACACCACACACAATACTCTACATTAAACAGTTCAAATGTTATGAAGGGGGCGTGGCCTGAGTAAGTGGGCGTGGTCATATTATACGGGCTGGCTCAGTATCACATGTAGACCACACATTCTAAGTTTCATGTAAATCGGATGATGTTTGTCAAATAAGGCAGATTTCCTGTGGCCAGGGGGGGGCGCTATGACCAAAAGTCAATTTTGGCCGGTAGGTGTCCTCAGGCATGGACCCTTGTCCATCGTGAAAAATTTCGGGCAGATACGACAACGTACACTCAAGTTACAACAACTTCTTTGTTCATCGCTAAACACACAAAATGGCCGCCACGCCACGCCCACACCGTCTGACGAAAAGTTTTTATTTTAATAACTTTTCATCGCTAAGGTGTTGGGATGGTACAGACCAAGTTTGAAGTCCATCGGATGAAATCTCTAGGAGGAGTTCGTTAAAGTATAGCACCTTGACTTTTAGGCCTACTTCCTGTTGCCACTAGGGGGCGCTATGACTTTAAGTAAATATCGGCCTTTATTTGTCCTCAGGGTTGGACTCTTATGAATCCTGAAAAGTTTCGAGGTAATCGGACAACGTACACTCGAGTTACACCCACTTCCTGTTTCGGCGGCGAAACGCACAAAATGGCCGCCCCGCCACGGCCACGTCCTATGACGAAAAGTTGTTTAACAACTTTTCATCTTTAACATCTTAAGATGGCACAGACCGAGTTTGAAGTTGATCGGATGAAATCTCTAGGAGGAGTTCGTTAAAGTACGACATGTGGAAATGGCCAAAATCGCACTAATTTCGAACTTTGAGATCAAAATGGCGGACTTCCTGTTGGGTTTAGGGTATGGCTGTAACGAAGTTTGTTGTACATCATAAACATGTTACATATGTGTACCAAGTTTCGTGAGTCTACGTTAAACGCACTGTGGGGGCTCAATTTTCTTAACTTTGTAGGGGGCGCTAGCGAGCCATTTTTGTGCGCCTATTCCCGAAACCCTTAAAATACGTAAATTTTCACCAGACTTGATGCGACCGCCAAATTTGGTGAGTTTTTGAATATGTTAAGGCCCTCAAAAAGCCAATTCATTTGACGGGAAAATAATAATAGAAGAAAGAAAGAAAGAATTAAAGCTGCGAGCAGCGATGGACGGGCCCTCGCGCCTCTGCGCGCGTCGGGGATACGGGCGGACGCCGCTCCTTGCGACCATGCATTCGTGAGGCACTGACACGGCGCAAACCGTCACCGATGACAAGGGAACTCCCCGCTAAGTTCAACGATACCTCACACAAGAATCTACGTCATACGGTTCATTAGCTGTGAAAGGGGGCGTGGCTAAAGCATAGGGGGTGGGTCCAACCATCACCAATTAAAAATGAAGTCTCTGCTGAGATGAATGATACCTCACACAAGACTCTACCTTAAATGGGTCAGCATGTATGAAAGGGGGCGTGGCTTATTCATAGGGGGCGGGCCAAACCATCACCAATGAAGAAAGAAGTCTCTGCTGAGTTCAATGATACCTCACACAAGTGTTTACATCAATCGGGCCATTAGTAATAAAAGGGGGCGTGGCTTGAACATAGGGGGCGGGCCAAACCATCACCAATGAAGAAGGAAGTCTCTGCTGAGTTCAATGATACCTCACACAAGGGTATACCTTAAACGGTTCAAATGTTATGAAATGGGGCGTGGCCTGAGTAAGTGGGCGTGGTCATATTATAGGGGGCGGCTCAGTATCACATGTAGACCACACATTCTGAGTTTTATGCAAATCGGATGATGTTTGTCATATAAGGCGCATTTCATGTTACCAGCAGGGGGCACTATGACCAAAAGTCAATGTTGGCCTGTAGGTGTCCTCAGGCCTGGACCCTTGTCCATCCTGAGAAATTTCGGGCAGATACGACAACGTACACTCAAGTTACAACAACTTCTTTGGTCATCGCTAAACACTCAAAATGGCCGCCACGCCACGCCCACACCGTCTGACGAAAAGTTTTTCTTTTAATAACTTTTCATCGCTAAGGTGTTGGGATGGTACAGACCAAGTTTGAAGTCCATCGGATGAAATCTCTAGGAGGACTTCGTTAAAGTATAGCACCTTGACTTTTAGGCCTACTTCCTGTTGCCACTAGGGGGCGCTATGACTTTAAGTAAATATCGGCATTTATTTGTCCTCAGGGTTGGACTCCTATGAATCCTGAAAAGTTTCGAGGTAATCGGACAACGTACACTCGAGTTACACCCACTTCCTGTTTCGGCGGTGAAACGCACAAAATGGCCGCCTCGCCACGGCCACGTCCTATGACGAAAAGTTGTTCTTTTAACAACTTTTCATCTTTAACATCTTAAGATGGCACAGACCGAGTTTGAAGTTGATCGGATGAAATCTCTAGGAGGAGTTCGTTAAAGTACGACATCTGGAAATGGCCAAAATCGCACTAATTTCGAACTTTGAGATCAAAATGGCGGACTTCCTTTTGGGTTTAGGGTATGGCTGTAATGAAGTTTGTTGTACATCTTGACATGTTACATATGTGTACCAAGTTTCGTGAGTCTACGTTAAACGCACTGCAGGGGCTCAATTTTCTTAACTTTCCAGGGGGCGCTAGCGAGCCATTTTTGTGCGCCTATTCCCGAAACCCTTAAAATACGTAAATGTTCACCAGACTTGATACGACCGCCAAATTTGGTGAGTTTTTGAATATATTAAGCCCCTCAAAAAGGCAATTCATTTGACGGGAAAATAATAGAAGAAAGAAAGAATAATTCCTTCAGTTTCAATAGGGCCTTCACCGCTGTCGGCGCTCGGGCCCTAATAATTCCTTCAGTTGCAATAGTGCCTTCGCCGCTGTCGGCGCTCGGGCCCTAATAATTAAAGCTGCGAGCAGCGATGGACGGGCCCTCGCGCCTCTGCGCGCGTCGGGGTTACCGGCGGACGCCGCTCCTTGCGACCGTGCATTTGCGCGCCACTCAGACGCCGCAAACCGTCACCAATGAAAAGGGAACTCCCCGCCGAGTTCAACGATAGCTCACACAAGACTCTACGTCATACGGATCATTAGCTGTGAAAGGGGGCGTGGCTAAAGCATAGGGGGCGGGTCCAACCATCACCAATTAAAAATGAAGCCTCTGCTGAGATGAATGATACCTCACACAAGACTCTACCTTAAATGGTTTAGCATGTATGAAAGGGGGCGTGGCTTAAACATAGGGGACGGGCCAAACCATCACCAATGAAGAAGGAAGTCTCTGCTGAGTTCAATGATACCTCACACAAGTGTTTACATCAATCGGGCCATTAGTAATAAAAGGGGGCGTGGCTTGAACATAGGGGGCGGGCCAAACCCTCACCAATCAAGAAGGAAGTCTCTGCTGAGTTCAATGATACCTCACACAAGGGTATACCTTAAACGGTTCAAATGTTATGACAGGGGGCGTGGCTTATGCATAGGAGGCGGGCCAAACCATCACCAATAAAAAAGGAACTCTCTGCTGAGTTCAATGACACCTCACACAAGACTCTACCTTAAACGGTTCAAATGTTATGAAAGGGGGCGTGGCCTGAGTAAGTGGGCGTGGCCATATTATAGGGGGCGGCTCAGTATCACACGTAGACCACACATTCTGAGTTTCATGCAAATCGGATGATGTTTGTCATATAAGGCACATTTCATGTTGCCAGCGGGGGGCGCTATGACCAAAAGTCAATTTTGGCCTGTAGTGGTCCTCAGGCCTGGACCCTTGTCCATCGTGAGAAATTTCGGGAAGATACGACAACGTACACTCAAGTTACAACAACTTCTTTGTTCATCGCTAAACACTCAAAATGGCCACCACGCCACGCCCACACTGTCTGACGAAAAGTTTTTCTTTTAATAACTTTTCATTGTTAAGGTGTTGGGATGGTACAGACCAAGTTTGAAGTCCATCGGATGAAATCTCTAGGAGGAGTTCGTTAAAGTATAGCACCTTGACTTTTAGGCCTACTTCCTGTTGCCACTAGGGGGCGCTATGACTTTAAGTAAATATCGGCCTTTATTTGTCCTCAGGGTTGGACTCTTATGAATCCTGAAAAGTTTCGAGGTAATCGGACAACGTACACTCGAGTTACACCCACTTCCTGTTTCGGCGGCAAAACGCACAAAATGGCCGCCCCGTCACGGCCACGCCCTATGACGAAAAGTTTTTCTTTTAACAACTTTTCATCTTTAACATCTTAAGATGGCACAGACTGAGGTTGAAGTTGATCGGATGAAATCTCTAGGAGTTAAAGTACGACATGTGGAAATGGCCTACGAGTCTATGTTAAACGCACTGGAGGGGCTCAAATTTTCTTAACTTTGTAGGGGGCGCTAGTGAGCCATTTTTGTGCGCCTATTCCCGAAACCCTTAAAATACGTAAATTTTCACCAGACTTGATGCGACCGCCAAATTTGGTGAGTTTTTGAATCTATTAAGCCCCTCAAAAAGCCAATTCATTTGACAGGAAAATAATAGAAGAAAGAAAGAAGAAAGAAAGAATAATTCCTTCAGTTTCAATAGGGCCTTCGCCGCTGTCGGCGCTCGGGCCCTAATTAAAGCTGCAAGCAGCGATGGACGGGCCCTCGCGCCTCGGTGCACGTCGGGGTTACCGGCGGACGCCGCTCCTTGCGACTCAGACTCCACTCAGACGCCGCAAATCGTCACCAATGAAAAGGGAACTCCCCTCCGAGTTCAACGATACCTCACACAAGAATCTAAGTCATATGGTTCATTAGGTGTGAAAAGGGGCGTGGCTAAAGCATAGGGGGCGGGTCAAACCATCACCAATTAAAAAGGAAGTCTCTGCTGAGTTCAATGATACCACACACAAGACTCTACCTTAAATGGGTCAGCATGTATGAAAGGGGGCGTGGCTTGAACATAGGGGGCGGGCCAAACCATCACCAATGAAGAAGGAAGTCTCTGCTGAGTTCAATGATACCTCACACAAGTGTTTACATCAATCGGCAATTAGTAATAAAAGGGGGCGTGGCTTGAACATAGGGGGCGGGCCAAACCATCACCAATGAAGAAGGAAGTCTCTGCTGAGTTCAATGATACCTCACACAAGGGTATACCTTAAATGGTTCAAATGTTATGAAAGGGGGCGTGGCCTGAGTAAGTGGGCGTGGTCATATTATAGGGGCTGGCCCAGTATCACATGTAGACCACATATTATAAGTTTCATGTAAATCGGATGATGTTTGTCATATAAGGCAGATTTCCTGTGGCCAGGGGGGGGCGCTATGACCAAAAGTCAATTTTGGCCTGTAGGTGTCCTCAGGCCTGGACCCTTGTCCATCGTGAGAAATTTCGGGCAGATACAACAACGTACACTCAAGTTACAACAACTTCTTTGTTCATCGCTAAACACTCAAAATGGCCGCCACGCCACGCCCACACCGTCTGACGAAAAGTTTTTCTTTTAATAACTTTTCATCGTTAAGGTGTTGGGATGGTACAGACCAAGTTTGAAGTCCATCGGATGAAATCTTTAGGAGGTGTTCGTTAAAGTATAGCACCTTGACTTTTAGGCCTACTTCCTGTTACCACTAGGGGGCGCTATGACTTTAAGTAAATATCGGTCTTTATTTGTCCACAGGGTTGGACCAAAGCCGGTCGACGGAAAGCCGTTCCACTCCCTATCCAGCCCCATTGTACCGGATTTGGTTGCAGTTCCACCAGAGTTCCACTGGGGGTGATCGCGGTCCAGTGCAGAATGAATGGGACCCTATGGAGCTAGACGGCTAAATTTGTCTCTTTCGCCCGATTGTCGTTGAGAAACCTCAGATTTGATTGTAGATTTTGCAAGTTCAACATGGGTTATAGGTCGAAAGTTGAATGAACGAGTACTTATGTCCTTTTGATTTCTTACAGGGTGAGTCGTTGTAGCCCATAACACGCTAGCATTCTGCTAACTAATGCTGATTGGTCAGTGAAGGACTGATTACGATCGGAGCTCCAGCTTGACGGCATCCAAAGCAGAGCCTGAATGTCAGAGTGAATATTTCGGCGTGGTCTTTAAAACATCAGCAAACCTCTTTCTAGCATGTGTATTAACAGGGAGAGCCTAACCTGTCAGCTGTGTTGTCGATGCCTCGAGAGAAAAAAGGAAGCGACTCCGAGCTTGCCGTAAAGCAGTATCTCTGGCGGTATATGTGTATGACGTCATTGACATTTTAAAAGGCTTTTTAGAACAGAAAAGCTACTTTAAAAAAATCTAACACCCAGCAGTGTGTATTTTCTTTGCCTCCCCTTTCGAATGCAACATTCAAATTACTAGACAAAAAATTATATCCTGAGAAAAGTGGGGTTTGAGGGGTATAGCTCCATAGAGTCCCATTCATTCTGCACTGGCCTGTGAGCGCCCCCTATATGGATCTCTGGTGGAACTGCAACCATTTCAGAACCCGGAAGTAACGAGGGAGTGGAACTTGTTGATATATTAGAAGTTCTTTGGTTGGACTCTTACGAATCCTGAAAAGTTTCGAGGTAATCGGACAACGTACGCTCGAGTTACACCCACTTCCTGTTTCGGCGGCGAAACGCACAAAATGGCCGCCCCGCCACGGCCACGCCCTATGACGAAAAGTTTTTCTTTTAACAACTTTTCATCTTTAACGTCTTAAGATGGCACAGACCGAGTTTGAAGTTGATCGGATGAAATCTCTAAGAGGAGTTCGTTAAAGTACGACATGTGGAAATGGCCAAAATCGCACTAATTTCGAACTCTGAAATAAAAATGGCGGACTTCCTGTTGGGTTTAGGGTATAGCTCTAATGACTTTTTTTGTACATCTTGACATGATACATATGTGTACCAAGTTTCGTGAGTCTACGTTAAACGCACTGCAGGGGCTCAATTTTCTTGACTTTCTAGGGGGCGCTAGCGAGCCATTTTTGTGCGCCTATTCCCCAATCCCTTAAAATACGTAAATTTTCACCAGACTTGATGCGACCGCCAAATTTGGTGAGTTTTTGAATATGTTGAGGCCCTCAAAAAGCCAATTCATTTGACGGGAAAAAGAAAGAATAATTCCTTCAGTTTCAATAGGGCCTTCGCCGCTGTCGGCGCTCGGGCCCTAATTAAAGCTGTGAGCAGCGATGTACGGGCCCTCGCGCCTCTGCGCGCGCAGGGGTTACCGGCGGACGCCACTCCTTGCGACCGATTTGCACGGCAGTCAGACGCCGCAAACCGTCACCAACGAAAAGGGAACTCCCCGCCGAGTTCAACGATACCTCACACAAGACTCCTGAAAAGTTTCGAGGTAATCGGAAAACGTACGCTCGAGTTACACCCACTTCCTGTTTCGGCGGCGAAACGCACAAAATGGCCGCCCCGCCACGGCCACGCCCTATGACGAAAAGTTTTTCTTTTAACAACTTTTCATCTTTAACATCTTAAGATGGCACAGACCATCTTAAGATGGTGCCATGAAGTTGATCGGATGAAATCTCTAGGAGGAGTTCGTTAAAGTACGACATGTGGAAATGGCCAAAATCGCACTAATTTCGAACTTTGAAATCAAAATGGCGGACTTCCTGTTGGGTTTATGGCTATGACCCAGCCTTCATGACCATAGGTGAGGGTAGGAACAAAAACTGACCGGTAGATCGAGAGCTTTGCCTTCTGGCTCAGCTCTCTTTTCGTCACAACGGTGCGATAGATGGAATGTAATACCGCACCCGCTGCGCCGATTCTCCGACCAATCTCCCGCTCCATTGTCCCCTCACTTGCGAACAAAACCCCAAGGTACTTGAACTCTTTCACTTGGGGTAAGGACTCATTCCCTACCTGGAGAAGGCATTCCATCGGTTTCCTGCTGAGAACCATGGCCTCCGATTTAGAGGTGCTAATCCTCATCCCAACCGCTTCACACTCGGCTGCGAACCGATCCAGTGAGTGCTGAAGGTCACAGGCCGATGATGCCATCAGGACCACATCATCTGCAAAGAGCAGCGATGAGATCCCCAGCCCACCGAACTGCAACCCCTCCCCCATCCCGACTACGCCTCGATATCCTGTCCATAAATATTACAAACAGGATTGGTGACAAAGCGCAGCCCTGGCGGAGGCCAACCCTCACCCGAAATAAGTCCGACTTACTGCCGAGAACCCGGACACAACTCTCACTTTGGTCGTACAGAGATTGGATGGCCCTGAGTAGAGACCCCCCTCACCCCCATACTCCCGCAGCACCTCCCACAGTATCTCCCGGGGGGACCCGGTCATACGCCTTCTCCAAATCCACAAAACACATGTAGACCGGTTGGGCATACTCCCAGGCCCCCCTCCAGGATCCTTGCGAGAGTAAAGAGCTGGTCCGTTGTTCCACGACCAGGGACGGAATCCGCATTGTTCCTCTTCAATCTGAGGTTCGACTATCGGCCGAACCCTCCTTTCCAGCACCTTGGAGTAGACTTTACCAGGGAGGCTGAGAAGTGTGATACCCCTGTAATTGGCACACACCCTCTGGTCCCCCCTTTTTTAAAAAGGGGAACCACCACCCCCAGTCTGCCACTCCTTTGGCACTGTTCCAGACCTCCACGCGATGTTGAAGAGACGTGTCAACCAGGACAGCCCCTCCACACCCAGAGCCTTGAGCATTTCCGGACGGATCTCATCAATCCCAGGGGCTTTGCCACTGTGTAGTTGTTTGACTACATCAGTGACCTCCGCCTGGGAAATCGACGACAATCCCCCGTCATCCTCCAGCTCTGCCTCTAACATAGAGGGCGTATTAGTCGGATTCAGGAGTTCCTCAAAGTGCTCCTTCCACCGCCCTATTACCTCCTCAGTTGAGGTCAACAGTGTCCCATCCTTACTGTACACAGCTTGGATGGTTCCCCCTTCCCCCCTCCTGAGGTGGCGAACAGTTTTCCAGAAGCACTTTGGTGCCGACCGAAAGTCCTTCTCCATGTCTTCTCCGAACTTCTCCCACACCCGCTGCTTTGCCTCTTTCACGGCAGAGGCTGCAGCCCTTCGGGCCCTTCGGTACCCTGCAACTGCCTCCGGAGTCCTCTGGGATAACATATCCCGGAAAGACTCCTTCTTCAGTCGGACGGCTTCCCTGACCACCGGTGTCCACCACGGTGTTCGTGGGTTACCGCCCCTTGAGGCACCTAAGACCCTAAGACCACAGCTCCCCGCCGCAGCTTCAGCAATGGAAACTTTGAACATTGTCCACTCGGGTTCAATGCCCCCCAGCCTCCACAGGGATGCACGAAAAGCTCCGCTGGAGGTGCGAGTTGAAAGTCCGTTGGACAGGGGCCTCCTCAGACGTTCCCAATTTACCCGCACTACACGTTTGGGCTTACCAGGTCTGTCCAGAGTCTTCCCCCCACGCCCCTGACCCAACTCACCACCAGATGGTGATCGGTTGACAGCTCTGCCCCTCTCTTCACCCGAGTGTCCAAAACATACGGCCTCAGATCAGATGAAACGATTATAAAATCGATCATTGACCTTCGGCCTAGGGTGCTCTGGTACCAGGTACACTTATGAGCATCCCTATGTTCGAACATGGTGTTTGTTATAGACAATCCATGACTAGCACAGAAGTCCAACAACAAACAACCACTCTGGTTTAGATCAGGGAGGCCGTTCCTCCCAATCACGCCTCTCCATGTGTCTCCATCATTGCCCACGTGCGCGTTGAAGTCCCCCCAGCAGAACAATGGAGTCCCCCCACTGGCGCCCCATGCAGGACTCCACTCAAGGTCTCCAAGAAGGCCGAATACTCCGGTCTCCTGTTTGGTGAATATGCACAAACAACAGTCAGAGTTTTTCCCCCCCCCCACCACCCGCAGGCGTAAGGGAGGCGACCCTCTCGTCCACCGGGGTAAACTCCAACGTAGCGGCGCTTAGCCGGGGGCTTGTTAGTATCCCCACACCCGCCCGGCGCCGCACACCCTGAGCAACTCCGGAGAAGAAAAGAGTCCAACCCCTATCCAGGAGTACGGTTCCAGAACCGAGACTATGCGTAGAGGTAAGCCCCACCAGATCTAACCGGTAGCGCTCCACCTCCCGCACCAGTTCCGGCTCCTTCCCCCCACAGAGAGGTGACGTTCCACGTCCCTCAAAGCCAGCGTCTGCTGCCCGGGTCTGGTCCGTCGAGGCCCCCGACCTTCACTTCCACCCATGTGGCAGCGCACCCGACCCCCAGCGGTTCCTCCCACAGGTGGTGGGACCCATGGGATGGAGACAGAGGTGCCACGTAGCTTGTTCGGGCTGTGCCCGGCCGGGCTCCGTGGCAAACCCGGCCACCAGGCGCTCGCCGAAGAGCCCTCCGTCTGGGCCTGGCTCCAGACGGGGGCCCCGGGCTTCCTCCGGGCAGGGTCACTCCATCCCTTCCTCGTTCTATCATGGGGTTTTTGAACCATTCTTTGTCTGGCCCCTCACCTGAGACCACTTTGCCTTGGGAGACCCTACCAGGAGCACAAAGCTCCAGACAACACAGCCCTCAGGTTCACAGAGACACCCAAACCTCTCCACCACGATAAGGTGATGGTGCACTAATTTCGAACTTTGAAATAAAAATGGCGGACTTCCTGTTGGGTTTAGGGTATGGCTCTAATGAAGTTTTTTGTACATCTTGACATGATACATATGTGTACCAAGTTTTGTGAGTTTACGTTAAACGCACTGCAGGGGCTCAATTTTCTTAACTTTCTAGGGGGCGCTAGCGAGCCATTTTTGTGCGCCTATTCCCGAAACCCTTAAAATACGTAAATTTTCACCATACTTGATGCGACTGCCAAATTTGGTGAGTTTTTGAATATGTTAAGGCCCTCAAAAAGCCAATTCATTTGACGGGAAAATAATAATAATAGAAGAAAGAAAGAATAATTCCTTCAGTTTCAATAGGGCCTTCGCCGCTGTCGGCGCTCGGGCCCTAATAATAGAAAGAAAAATAATTCCTTCAGTTTCAATAGGGCCTTCGCCGCTGTCGGCGCTCGGGCCCTAAATATAAAGAAATTACGCCAAAATGAAGCTAACTATCCCTGATTTGTAGCTAGCTACACATAGCTAAGATTGAAGGGACAGTCATAGCTAACGAAAACCCCCCACTGTTCACAAAAATTCATTAACTTGAAATCGGACACGGTTGTTAGCTTTATAAGACCCAGAGCTGCCAACTCTCACGCATTGGCCGTGAGACACACGCATTTGATTGGTTTCACACGCTCACACGCCACACCCCCAATTTCTCACGCTGAAGTGTCAACCCGGTCAAAAAAAAAGAAAGAAGTGTCAACCCGGTCGCAAAATTACGAATCCCACTATGGCCACGCCAAGACCCGCCCTATGAAGCAGCTTAATTGGTTGGGATTAGGCATTTCACCTCGAGTGGTTAAGGTTAGGGTTAGGGGGATTGGTCAGGGGCTAGGCCCTGTACATGACGCCTGGCCAATAGTAGTGTGTAAATGCTGCTGAAGGGGCGGGTCTTGGCGTGGCCATAGTGGGAAGAAAATATCGCAATACGGTCGGTCAAATGCCTGAAAGATGAGTTTATGTTTATCTATAGAGCTACCTGTCGAGCCGCTCGTGATCGACTAGTTATGCTTTCAGAGACGGTGAGAGGTTTTTTTTTGAAATGTCGCAAATGTGAGAACATTTCTTCACGAGCCATCCCAGGCGCATTCCCCCGGCCTCAGGTATGCTTTGAGTATTACAGACCCGTCCAGTCGCTTTGTGTCCACTTCTGTTAATTGTAGTGGACTCGCTCTGGTGTGGGCAGTGACAACACAGTCTTTAAACGTTATTATGGTTCATAACTTACTGGAACAAAACTGAGCAACATGTTGTTGCTGGTAATACAATCACTGACTGTATATATGGATATTGAAGCGATCCTGGCGTTAAAGACCCGCTGATCCCCCAACTGTCCGAGGGAAGCGTAGCGTTAGATCTAGACCAGGGAGTGCACGTGGTGACGGTCGCTCTAAACCGGAGTGTCTTTGCCTCTCTAACAGGTTCTCCCTACTCAGTGATACACCCGCTGAGAAGCCAATTCTGGTTATTGGGAGCTCTATACTGCGATATGTGAAGCCGACGGCCCCAGCGGCTAAAGTACCTACGGTCATATGTGTCCCCGGGGCCAGAGCGGGCGATATAGAAACCCATCTAGAGCTGCTGGCCAAAAAGAACCGTAAATACAGTAAGATCATACTTCACGTAGGGGGTAATGGTCGTAAATCGGAGATCACTAAATTGAATGTTGAGTCACTTTGTGCATACGCAAAGACAATGTCGGACTCAGTAGTTTTCTCTGGACCCCTGCCAAACCTGACTAATGATGAAATGTACAGCCGTACGTCATCCTTCCACCGCTGGTTGTCGGGGTGGTGCCCAGCTAATGATGTGGGCTATGTGAATAACTGGGGGGCGTTCTGGGGAAAGCCTGGTCTGATGGAGAGAGACGGCATTCATCCCACCTGGGACGGAGCCGCTCTCATATCAAAAAATCTGACCGAGTTTATCAGACATAAACCATGACAACCCAAGCTTGATATTAGTAATCAGAGGTGCAGTATTACGCGCCCCTCTGTGCTTCCGTTGGAGCAGTCACCCACTCATAGTCTAATAAGCACGGTGTCTGTTCCCCGACTTAGATCGGTTAAATCAAAGGTAAACAAAAGATGCGCTATACTTAACAACCTAATTGGAATTAAAACGACTGCAACGATAGAACAAAAATAGGAAAATTAGATGTGGACTATTAAATATTAGATCTCTGTCTTCTAAAGCAGTATTGGTAAACGAGTTGATATCAGATAATAACATTGACTTATTTTGTCTTACTGAAACCTGGCTGGGCCATGATGACTATGTTAGTCTAAATGAAGCCACTCCTCCCAGTCATATTAATGCTCAAATTCCTAGAGGCTCAGGCCGAGGAGGAGGAGTTGCAGCCATCTTTGATGCAAGCCTGTTAATTACTCCTAAACCTAAATTAAATTATAACTCCTTTGAAAGTCTTGTTCTTAATCTTCAACATCCAAAATGGAAAACATTACAGCCAATTATATTCGTTGTTATTTACAGGGATCCGGGTCCGTATTCTGAATTTTTTATCTGAA